>CM044435.1:141334725-141356482 GCA_024363595.1 Xenopus borealis | reverse complement strand
ATCCACCCTCCACTGTTTGTTTTTGCACTGAATAACACAGCCAAAACAGGATCCAAGGGCCATGCAGCAGGACTCCGCAGTCTGCAATTGAGCTGTTAGGAGAGTCAAGTACAATGTGCAAAGTAAAAAAAAAAGTGGCCAGTTGCAGACTTTTTTGCAACTTTTGTCTCGGACTTTTGTCTTTAGCTTTCTTTGCTAGTTTTCTGAAAGCTTTTTTGAGGAGTAACCCCAGTTTTGTCATTGGTACTAATTATTTGAAGGATATTAGTTTTGTGCATTTCAAATGACTTTTCTTAAAGGTCAAGGACATTTCAAACACTTATAAATAAGGCAAACTGTCATAGGAAAAACTAGATCCATTTGCAGTGGTTTGTTAAAACTTACAGTGTGCCAAAAATGCACTTGAATATTAAGAATTCATAAATTTAATCTCATCTGTGTTCAAGACACGGCACACTAAATCTGTGTCATTCCAGAGTATGAGAGAACTGCTCATTGCAATAAAATGCTAGATATGTAAATGTTCTTGTATTTTAGGTATAATAAATCTAATTTTTTTTTTTTTAAACGGAACATTTGAGGTGAACCAGTCCTTTAATAAAGGTGACAGCACAGGACATTCTTAAAGCTCCTAATATATTATCTTTTGGACAGGTATACTACCATGGGCACTTTGAACTGAATGGAATCAGGGAAGTGGTGGAGTGTAATTTTGACCTCCCCGGACGTAATGTTTGTGAATATAATGATAACAACATCGGTGAGAAGTGGGTATGCATCCGGCCAAAGAAGCTCCCTTGTAACTCGTACCGTCAACACTCTTCAGGGGGAAACCGTGACATCTTCAATGATAAGGAGAAGGAATTCCTCTCAATGTATTGATTCCAAATATTCACATTCTTCTGTGGATACAACAACTGATGCAGGATTCACATTAAATGAAATTTAAGTAGGCTCTAGAATATTTGTATCAATAACATGCAATGTGATGAATAATCTGGATAATAATATGGAATTACAAACAAGTGTTTGAACTACAGCTTCGGATTGCAGATTTAAATATCTTCCCATATTTTTTCAATATTTTTGTGGATTATGTTCCTGGTCAACCTGAACCTGCTTACTATATAATTGTTTTTCTCTTTACAGGTCTTTTACTGACCAGGAAATTCAGACTAATCAGAAACCATTGAATGTATTGCCAGCAAATATGAGCAGGAATGGTAAGCCATTTGGGTACTGCGTTGAGTAAAATCCACATTATTGTTTAATTAAGGAAGAATCTATACAAGGTTAAATTGTGAGAAATTTGGGTTGGGGGTATCTATTTGTTCTCCTAGATTCTCCAGATGAACTTAGAGTCATTTAGGGTTAGGTTTAGGGTAGAGTTTTGGAATGTTAACTTAGATACTGTATGTTTAATACAATGGCTGATCAAAAATGTGTCCAAACTTACTGTATGTAGTTTTATAATGAGCAAAGCAGTTCCTAACTAGATGTTGGACCTCAAAAAGGGCCTTAATTTTGGGGTGTGCATGGTGTTGAAGTGGATTACAAGATCTAAGGCAACAACAAATTTTTTTGAATATACACAAAGCTCTTTCATTTTCTCTGTTACTTTTTCAATCACTTTGCTGTACATCTTGTAGACAGCACATCATGGGCTATATTTGCTTTTGTTTTTATAACAGTGATTTAAGCCCTATGTCTGTTTTATAGGAACAAGGACAGTGTGTACTTCTGGGTTACCAGTTCCAGATCCTTCTGGGTTTTACTATAAGGATTTGTGGGAGTCTCTTGTCTGTTCCAACCAGCATTTCCCTGATCCTTCCAGTGTAGCCAATTGTCTGGCTGGAAAAAATGTCTACATGTTTGGAGATTCCACCCTGCGCCAGTGGTGGGAGCATATAGTTGACTTTGTACCCTGTAAGTGAACTTAAACCAAACTTAATCCTTGAATATATTATACTTGGGTCCTGGATGCCCATCAGGTATCTGCAGCTGCTTACACTAAAGATTTGAAAGAACAGACCTTAATGCAGGACCTTCATCTGAAAATAGGTTTTATTGTGCCAACATACACTACATGTTTCAGGGTTCTTCCCCTTTGTCAAGTGTAATCTATTCTAAAAGTGTCACGGCAATTGAGCAATAAATCCCTCCAGTAATGTAATATCCTTTGTGCGTTCCTGAACACTACAGTTCCTATGATTCCCAATGTCTAAACTGTTATTTTTCAAAGTCCATTTCAAGTAGAAAAAGGTCTTCAGCCAACCAGGATAAGGATGGGGCTACACTTAATGAAGTTAAGTCTTTTTTAACTTTCATTTCCATAATATTTTAAACAGTCATAGACCTTTTTTATTAAAGATAGATATTTTAGACAATTTACTTAATTAGAACAAGATTGAAATGTAATGAACTTAGAATTATATATTTAAGACATATTGATTTACCAGGTAATTGAAAAATAAGGCTTACTGGAGATATTCTTAATTTATCTGAACTGATATTAATCTTGAACATGCCAATGACAGAATCTATAATTGCAGAGTGGGTTGTACTATTTTTTGAATAAATGTTTTTCTTCTTATTTCCTTCTTTAAGCTCTCAAGCAGATAGATCTCCATTTGGAACATAATCCAGGTCCTCTGCTAGCAACGGACACAGAGTTTAATTACTTGGTCCAGTGGAGAGCACATCAGAAGCCACTGCGCATGGAAAAGACCTGGATAAGGGAACTTCACTACATTGCATCTGAGCTTGACAACTTGGGAGGACGAAAAGGGATGGTTATTGTTATCAATTGCTGGGCTCATTTTCTCACCTTTCCCATAGAAATATATGTCCGACGACTTCGTAGAATCAGAGATGCTGTAAAAAATTTATTGGAGCATAATACTGAAATTAAGATCCTTATTAAATCAGCCAATACTGGGTATCGCTTTGCACATGGAAGTGACTGGCTATCTCTTCAGCTTGACAAAGTGATGAGAGCCATATTCTCAGACTTGCCAGTTACTATTTTGGATGTTTGGCAGATGACTTCCTGTCACAGAGAGCCAGAAAATCTCCATCCACCAAAAGTCATTGTCAAGAATGAAGTTGATTTAATGCTTTCATTTATCTGCCCTTCCTGAGATTATTACCAATTGGTGATGGGCAAATCTGACATATTTTGCTTCGCCTAAACTTCGTTGAGTGGCAAAAAAATGTTGTTGATGGGCTTTTTTTCACATTACATTTTTCAAAACAGGAAACAGAAAGGACAGAAGGTAATAACCCCCACTTGGATCTAAGGCTAAAATGTATCTATAGTATAAATAACATTTTTTTCATTAAAAGGACTAAGTATCAAGTTTAAAAATAAAAGACCTGCAATTCCTGTGCCCTGATAATTAGATTCTGGACAATTAATTATTCAAAACAGGGCACCATTTTTCAAATCAAGTCTATAGCCTTTTTTTCACAGTGAAATTAGGTGAATATTTTGCTCATCCCTATTACTAATGCCCCTTTTCTTTGAAAAATATAAACTCACTTTTTTTGTACAGAGCGACATATATTTATATACGGTACTTAAAATGCCTTACCCTTTAAACAAAACAAGAATTTTTTGTCCATATATTGCAATATATTTAAATATACATATATATATATTCTTCTTTCCTATTTTGTTACAGGTTAATGACATGAAAAGTTCTTACATTCTTACAATGTATATTGTCATGTTTTGCAATTGGTCTTGTGTTGTATTTCTACTTCTTATGCAGTATATCTAATATAAGTAATTCTAAAACAACTGAACTTGCTGAGTAATTATTAAAGACGTTTCACTACTCATCCGGGCAGCTTCTTCAGTTCAACTGACTGGTATGGGAAGTTCTCTGCATATAAACTCTTCCACTAATCCAATCACAACGGCACATTGTAACTCTTTAAAGAGGTGACATCTGAATTTGATTCTGTGTAGTTACTGTGAAAGGATTACCAATGTGACATGCAACTCCTTGACACAGGTGTTACTTGTGAGAGTTGCTTGAATGGATGTGTGATGTGTTCTGAAACCGCTTGGGTACAGATGTGAGAACAGCATTGTATGTAGCAGACAGGTGGCGTCAAAGGCCCCCACCTCTATTCAGGGATGGTTTCTCTACCTTGACATGAATCGCTTCTTTCACACCTCCTATCTGGCTGTGGTCTCCATATGTTTTGGGACTCTCATTGCAAATTATATAGTTCCTTCAAAGGGTCAATTACTAGCCATAAGCAAAGCTATTTTTTGGTTATACATTGTGGTAACTCCAAATTAACAACCAAATTATTTATAGCTTGAGAAATAAAGATATTTCTGAAGCTTTTAAAGGACAAGGAAAGGTTACAACCAACCAAGATCTCAGGAGCAAGGGCACAATAAAAGCCTATGCTAAATCTTAATGCTCAGCTTTATGGAGGCCCCGCATTGTACAACCACTTTAGATCACTTTAGTGTGTAGCTGGCTACTATCAAAGCTCTAAAAAAACATGCAAAGATAAAATTGCCATGCTGCAATAAAGAGCCTCATTCTTAAATCCATTCATAGCAGGGAAAGTCTTTTTTATACAATGAGCATATTTTTTGTCATATTGTTTCTTTATTTTCCATGTTAAACAATTATAAACATTGTCACAGTGAAATTTTTTACCTCTGCCATTTTAAAATATGGTTATCACATGCCCCTTTCTCTTGCAATGGCTGGCATTGGTATGTTTGAAGTGGTTTAATATAGAAGTTTTTTGGTTATGTAAATATGAGTTTACGCATGGGCAGGGATCACTGGATAAATCATTCTAATAAAGCTGTGGTTGATCTTCAACCATTCCACAACCTCACTGTCCTCACTGTGAAGAACCACCTACTCTGTTCCTTTAAATGAAAGTCCTTTTCTTCTAGTCTGAAGGGGTGGCCTCTGGTGATCCTCTTTATGGGTAAAAAGGTCCCCTTATATTTGTCTATAATGTCCTCTAATATATTTGTAAAATGTAATCATGTCCCCACACAATCGCCTTTTTTTTCCCAGAGAAAACAACCCCAACTTGGACAGTATACCCTCATAATTTGTCTTCCATAGTTACATGCATAGTAACATAGCGACCACCTAAGTTCTTTTCCTCTAGTTTAAAGGTGTGCCTCTTGTGTGGTGATCCTCCTTACTTTCAACATTACCACAACCTCAGAATATACTTCTTTTCTCTGATCATTCTGATTTATATATTGAAGTTTTGAGAAAATGTTCTCATATTAGTATTGGTGTTTGCCAGTCATAATCTGCTGTCTCCAATATACTTCATCCTCCAGCCGTTGTCTATATGTGACCTCCTGCAGACCACAAATATTCTTCTCTCATGCAGTATTCTCTTTCTGCTTCAGAAAGTTTGTAATGTTAAGGTCTAACAGTTATGTAGTTTGATAGATATATGGCATTCATTGAACTTTACCTGTACTGACCCAGCCTGGCTAACTATTCTCTAACTTCCGTTCAATACCCTTGGTAAGACGATCCTGCCCCTTTGCTCGTCCAGAACTCTGGCTTGGCTCCTCTCTTATTAAAGTGATACTGACACTAAAAATGAATTTTAACATAGGAATGTACATTAAATGTTACTTATAGGTCATGTTGATAATTTTTTTGCTGAGAGGTTTGTTTTTGTATATAACTGTTAGCTGAAATGTCTAAGCCTGACTGTCTGACACTCTGACTTTGCCAACCTAACAGTCCCATTTCAGTCTGTTAGTTACAGTTTCTAATGATAACAGATGCCTGCTGCACAAATATGGCAGCCCCCTCATACAGGAACATGGGGGATCAGACAGGTAATGTAAAAGCATCATGCAAATACTTTATGACAAACTTAGAAGTAGCTTTCAAAGCAAATATTATAATAGATGTAAAAAAGAGTTTGATTTCAGGTGTCAGTATCTCTAAGACCTAAGTCTTTCTTACTCCCTTTATAATTGTTAATAGAGGCATACATCTGTATTGCATAGACAAAAAGCCTTCGCCACCTGAAGGTCCTTCTAATCTGTGGTCTCTATAATTTATGGGCATCTAATAATCAGTGATGTGGCTCTCAGTCAGATAAAATAAATCAACATGAGTAAATTTGTATCTCTAATATACACTGTAGTTACTTTACTACTTAATCCCATTATTTATAGTCTGAGGAATAAAGAAACATCCTATATTTAAAAGACGTGTACACTTAAAGATTAGACCCGTTTACTAAAAACTGAGGTTCTCTGTAATTTGCAATATATTTTAGAAATAAAATAAACGTGTTCTCTAATTATCAAAATGTATTTGTAGCTCAACAGGTGGACATATAACTGCAGCTGCATCTGTACTCTTCACTGAAATATAATAACAAATAAACTAAGATCCAAACCACCATGCACCCTCACCTTACTGTAACCAGCAAATAAAGACTCTAAAGAACAGGCAGATGAACTACCAATCTTATCTGGGAAATGGTCAATAAAAATTATATATAAACAAAAACACATCAGATACAATATAGAATATTCTCAAAATCAGATACAATACTGAATATTTTCAATATTGAATATACTCATTGAGGTCTGTTAATGTCCTCTAAAGTACTGATGTGCTGTGTACATAAATTGTTTTTAGAACCAAATGTTTTTAAAGGAGCTCAGACACACTGCTTCCTCAATTCTTCCATAATACTTTATTTTCCCTGGATGTTTGACTTCTAGAAATCTTTTTTCAATATAATCATAAACCATCATAGGTGTTACACCAAGGCGAGGGTGGTCAAGTTGTCTACCCATTGCATGAATCCTATTTGGAGTTATGTTCTATTGTTACATAATATAATACTGCATCGATTGATCCCTGGTTGAGATCAGATATTTATATACAGTACATTTTCCGTAGCTTCCATCCAGTTCTCTTGGATGATTTGAGGAATGCCAGCAAGCCAACAGGCTTTATCTGGCTCAGAAGTTTTGTTACCATAAAGATAACAATGTGGTACAGTTGAGAGACAAACTTAGTGGTGTCTGGTGTATGTAGGATATGTTCTTCAGTGAGGGAGGTTAGGTTTGAGTGTGAAATACATGTTGCAGTTAGAAGTATCAGTGTAGTTACAGTTTGTCTGTTTGGAAATAAAAAATTGTTCAGACTTTGACAAGGGCAGAAAATGAAATCTTCGAGTTGGCAGAAATGTGAGAGAAGGGAGTTTCCCCATTAGGGAGTCTGAGAGATACTAAAGTATGCACTAGTTTGAGAAGTTTGTGGGTTGCTAGCCACATTTTGTATGGAACTAAGAGTATGTAAGTCAAATCTGTAAAGTCACTCTTGTGGTGATAGGGAAAGTTTTTGGGTTACTTAGGGTTATCCCCCATTGACCTGCTCAGCTGTCTGTCAGTCAAGTTAAATCCTGTGAGATCAACTACTCCAGATATTGGCACAAGTTTCCCCAGTAATGTTGTTCCACCGGATACATGTCACATCTCCACTTTGAGGAAGGAAAATGGATGGATTTGCAAAACTATTGTCACTCAAGTCTTTAACATCTTTGCTGCATTTTTTTCAACAGTTTTTATTTTTTACCATTTGTTATGGTAAATGCAGGAGGGACAGATAGGAGGACATATGTCGTCACCATTCTATTTCAATAGAATAGGTATCACTTGGCAGGTACTTTCAGAGAGAAAGGAAAGTAGGAGATAAGACCATCATAGGCCCTACTGTGGAAATGTACGCATATGGGAGGAATATGAGACTGACCCCAACAATGATCCCTCAGCATGATGTCTCATCTTTGCTCAGATGACTATTCCTTTATAGCCTCCCCTGGACAGGCCTGAGGACACAGTAGCTAAATTTGAAGGTCCAGTCTAGGATTCTCCACAGTGACCTCTATGGGGTTATCTGCACTCAAGGAACCCACACATTTTGGGAACTGAATCTTTCAGTATGAACTTTCTCTCCTGAATTTTAGATTTTAGTCCTGGACTCCCATTAGTATGATTGCATCCAGTTACCCTTCATGCTAAAGATTACCTAACAGATGTTACATCTTGAAACACTTGCTGTTTTCCCTTTTGGGTGTGATTTAGACGTAGAGTATTAGACCCTAAACCACTACCTAGTAACCTAAAACTGTATCTTGAACCTACAATACATCTCCACTCCATTGCTAAGCTTTGTATTTGCCTGAGCAATTCTACCTCAAAGGATCATGAGTACTGTTGTATCTTTAACAATACTCATGTTCTTCAATTATTTGAATTTTTTATCCTATCTACTTTAGTGGCAGCAGCAGAGCATTGTAGTTGCACCCTCTCCCTTCCTCCTTATACCATCAAAGGCTGGTAATGTATATTTTGGTCCAATAAAGGGTTACAGGACTTTATACTGAAAGCTCCAATAGGCAGGAACTTATTTGAATGATGACATTTCACCACAGAGATCCAATAGACATGTTAGCAATATATGACTAGTTCATGATAAGGAATATGTAACCTTTGGCTGGAAGGGTTGTTTGTGTAACTAAACAGAAGGAAAATGTATCACAAGGAGATTTTGCATACATTTCTGTAGAGTAACTTTAATCTCATTGTTTCTCAGGCTGTATACAATTGGGTTGAAAAATGGTGTTCCAACTATATATAGAAGAGAAAGCATCTTATTCATATTGACTTTCAGTCCCTTGGATGGTACTATATAAACTGTTATTAAAGTCCCATAGTATGTGCAGACAACAATTAAGTGGGAGCTGCAAGTGGAGAAGGCTTTGCGTTTTCCACTGGTGGAGGTGATCCGGATAATGGCAAGGCTAATCAAAATATAGGTACAAATGATGAAGCAAACAGGAAAAACTGCAAAAACCATGCCAAAAATAACATCTGTTAGTTTCACAACTTTGATGTCTGAGCAAGAAAGCTCAAGAAGAGGAGAAAAATCACAAAAATAATGGTCTAATATTAATGGGCCACAGAATTGCAAATTACTTACAAGAATATTGAAAACTAAAGCCACCATAAATGATAAACCCCAAGACCAAAGACTCATGAAGATACAAATCTTGAAGTCCATAATAGAGCCATAGCGAAGTGGATTGCAGATGGCCAGATATCGGTCATAGGACATGACAGTGAGGAGAAAACACTCTATGGATGTGGAAACACAATAGAAGAAGAATTGAGTGAGGCAGTCACTAAGAACTATTTTGCCACCGCCACTTAACAATAACTGGAGCAAATCTGGAGTAATGTTAGTAGTGAGCAAGATATCAGACAGTGACAGCTGGGAGAGAAAGACATACATGGGAGATTTCAGGGCTGGAACTTTTACCACTAATATTATAAGAAGAAAATTCCCAACTAAGGTCAAAGAATAAATCCAGAGAATGATAACAAAGAACAATGTGTTCACTAACTGATTATTCTTGAATCCCAATAGAAGAAATGATACAACTGTTGTTTGATTCATCCTGACCACCTAGTCCTAGAGACATAGAGAATAAAGCAAAGGGTACATTATTGTAAGGCTCCAGAATATCTTACCCTGATCTTATCCTTATCCTTATTCTTATCATATAATGAATGAGGTACATTCCAGATCAGAGCAATAGACTTTGACTCTTTGGCAGGTCAGTTATGAAAATCTTCCCATTTACTGCAATGCCAACTATGAATACCAGAACTGTGACTGATTTGTCTGTGAGACCAGAAACAGGACATAAAAGCAACACTTAAAAACAATACTTCACAAAAGAGCAAGTTACCTATGTAAGGAAGTTTAATATAAGCAGATTTAAGGATATTGAAGAATGTAAAATGTTTCAAAATTCATCAATCCTGCTTGAATAATGGAATTAGATATACAGAGATGATTGCTTTTATACCTTTAGAAATTAACCTAATGGCATTTCTCTTACAGTCACCTGGGGACTGTATAACATAAAGAACCAGTGAAGGGTCTCTGGAGAATAGCGCTTGTTGCAAACAGCAAACTAAGGTTTTTCAGCTGCTTAAAGAAAATGCACCTGTGGGTTCTGATGGGTCTCCTGCTGCTCCTAATACTGCTACTATTTTTGGTATTTTTTTTAGGTCAGAATCAGAACATTCTGTTGCAGAAAGAAAAGGTTTCAGTGTGTGTGTAAATGCTGATCCTCAGGTATGCATACTAACGAAATGCCCTCCAGCACGCATGCTAATAAGCAGCTTTCTGTCTGTGCAAATATGCAGCCTACAATCGTGCGTGCAAATGTACATAGTTACATAGTTTAATTGGGTTGAAAAAAATACAAAGTCCATCAAGTTCAACAACTCCAAATTAAAACCCATACCCATGCCCATAGCTATACTAATTGTATAAAAACTGCTGTATAAAAGCAAGTAAAACTGGGTGATAGGAGGAGGGTGCTGGTGAGAAGGCTGGAAATGAGAAAAATCAAGGTACTGTACAATATACTAGTACAAAAAAAAGAGTACAAGTCATGTGGATGACATCTTTAGACTTAAAGTGGGAGTCTTTGGATGATTGGGAGTGCATAGAAACAGGGGGGATCTGAATCTGGGCTCAAGGGTGCAGGTTAAGAGAGTAGGTGATAATGGTCGTGTTTTCCTGGAGAAAAAACTCAAAAAAGGGATTTGTCCCTTGATTTTCTTATGGTTAACACCTGTAGTATGAAGAGCAGAAATTCCCATTTTTTGGTGTATGAATTCTGAAAGTGATGCAGATATAATATTTTCTCCAGGAGACAAAGCTTTCATGTTTACAGGATATTAGAGAGGCAAAAAAGGGAATGGAGGAAAGGACTTTCTTCCTGGTCCATGGATTAGAGCTAGCGAGAAGTATAGGGTTCCAGGGTAACAGGCATTTTGTAACTGTGAGAACTCACCCTGGTGGTCTAGTAGGGGTGCGGCGGGGACGCCCGCCGCGCTCCTTCCTCTCTGCAGGTACTTCCTAAGTGCGCGCCGGCTTCCATATTTTATAGCGCATGCACGCTGGCTTCAACACAATGGCGCGAAGTTTGAATGTATTTAAAGGGGCATTGGTGTTTTTGTAGTTGCCCATGATAGTATTTTCTCCTGGTGCCTTTAACCTGTGCTGTAAAGCTTCTGATCTGATTTACTACCTGTGCTTGACCCTGCCTGGCTTTCGACTACCCTGTTCTCTGTATCTCTGCCTCATCCTATCTGATTGATCACCCGGTTTGACCCTTTGCCTGCCTGACGACTCCTAGTTATCCTCCTGCCTTGACCCGGACTGTCTGACCTCGAACCTGCTTATTCCATCTGTACTGTGACCCTCGGCCTTTAAAGACTTTCTCTACAGTCATATCCCATTGCTGGCCAGAACTCCTGCTCAGCACCTCTTGTTTAAGTCCAGGTGGCATCTGAGTAGCTGAGGGCTCCTCCCGAAGCCAAAGGCGGTCACACTACTGGTGAAGCACGAGCCGAGACCAGGGTGCTTGGCACTTGTTCTGGTATTTGGGTGCCGACCGTGACAGTAACACAGAAAGTGGCGGATGTCCTGTTTGGTAGATGCATGGTACTAGATGTTTTATTTGAGGGACAGATGCTGCGGCTCATTAATATATATGGGCCTCCCACAATCGCAGAAAGGAAAACCCTCTTGTTAGATATCAAACAGTTCTTATTCACATCAATGCCAGCCATTTTCACTGGAGATTTCAACCAGGTGTTATGTGATAAGGACAAAACAGGGACAATCAATAAATATAAGTGCCTGTTTTTTAAGAGCTTCATAGAAGGAGCATGGTTGGTGGATTTGCCCACATTTGGTGGGAGGAAGAGTCAAAGACTGCCCAGTAGTGATGGGCGAATTTATTCGCCTGCAGCAGATTCGCAGCGAATACACGCCACAGGCGAATAAATTTGCGAAATGCTAGTGAAATTTTGCCTGGTGAAAATTCGCCAGTGACTCGTTTTAGACACGGGCGTCCGTTTTTGGATGCTGGCATCCATTTTTGGACACCGGAGCCCATTGGTGGGAGGAAGAGTCAAAGACTGCCCAGTAGTGATGGGCGAATTTATTCACCTGCGCCAGATTCGCAGCGAATTCCCACGAATTCTGTTTTTTTCTACGCCAGCAATGGATGCCCACATCCAAACATGGACGCCCACATCCAAAATGAGATGTGGCGGCGTTTCAATAATTTTTTGTCATTTTGCAAATTTCTCTAGAAATTCGTGAAAAATTTGGCGAAACGCCACCGATTCGCCGATCACTATTGCTCAGTGAAAATATCACTACTGCTCAGAGGAAAAAATTTGGTTCCTCACAAGTAAAAGGTTACCCAGAAAGTTCTGGGACATTTTTTGGCTGTTCTTGCAAGGCAGACTCTTTGTTGAGAGGTTATGTCAGTATTGTTAACAGAGAGTGCCCATGGGAGTATGGGGTTGAGGAGACACAGCAGCACTTTCGCATTGAATGCCTCTTTAAGGGAAATTGTGGGGAGGTGTTTGGATCTGACTGTGTTGAAATATCTTGAGTTTTCTGAATTTTAGTATGGAGTGGTGGAGGGAAACAGAGTGGCAGGGAAAGACAGGGTCAGATTGTACAAAATAATTGCAGTATTTAGGCACCACCTGTGGCACATGAGATGCCCAGGTGTACCTCAGGCATTGACATGGCCTGAGGTGGCATTCGCAATGCCGCCTGCCACCTGCCCGTCGCACTTACCTTAAGGTCGTCGACGGGGGTCTGGTGGGAGGTGCATCACTAGTGCAGAGTGCGAGATATCGCTCTCTGCGCTAGAAAAGCCAAAATTCCAGTTTAATAACCCGGGAATTCGGCTCTTAAAGTTATTGCCCCTGGTAGCTTCTGGGGAGCTGCCACCTGAGGCAAGGTACTCACCTTGCATCATGGCAGAAACGCCCTGGAGATGCCAACTGACCACCAGTCAACTTCAATGACCTGAGATGCACCTACACACCAATATAACAATTAAAAAAATACACTTGCTGGTTCAGGAATGAAATTTTATATTATAGAGTGAATTATTTGCAGTGTAAACAGTGGGATTTAGAAATAAAAATTACACCATAAAAATCATGACAGAATCCCTTTAAGATTTAGTGTGTACTTAGTTTATAATTAGAGTCACTTAATTAGCTAAGCATTCCTTTGCTCCAACAAGGTGTTTATTTGGGTTAGAACCACAAAGTGATCAAGCTTCTAGTGTAGTTATTGGTGAAAGGGTGTGGTGAGCAATTAGTGATGGGTAGTGATGGGCGAATTTATTCGCCAGGGGCGAATTCGCGGCGAATTCCCGCGATTCGCCGCTGGCGAATAAATTCGCGAAACTGGCCAAAAAATTTGCCCAAAAAAATTTGCCGCGCCAAAACGAGTCGCGCGTCGTTTTTGACGCGACGCGCCGAAAACTACGCGACGCGCCGCACGTCAAAAACGACGCGACGCGCGTCAAAAACGACACGCGACTCGTTTCGCGAATCGGCAAAAAATTCGCGAATTTCTCTGGAAATTTGCGAATTTTTCGGCGAAGCGAAACACAGCCGTTTTGCCCATCACTAGTGATGGGCAAATCTCCCGCAATTCGCTTCGCCTAGAGATTCGCGAATTTCTAGAGAAATTCGCGAATCGGCTAAAAATTTGCGAAACGAGTCGCGGGCCGATTTTGTCGTGCGTCGCGTCAACTTTGTAGCGCGTCGCGTCAACTTTGACGCGTCAAATCGTTTTTGGCGCGCATCGCGTCGTTTTCGGCGCGCGTCGCGTCAAAAATGACACGTGACTGAAGCGCGACTCGTTTTTCAGCGAAATTTCTCCAAGCGAAATTTTGCTGGTGATTCGCGAATTTATTCGCCAGCGCCGAATCGCGGGAATTCGCCGCGAATTCGACCTAGGCGAATAAATTCGCCCATCACTAGTGACCATTTCCTGCCTTACCTGGGATGGGAGAGCTTCCTTGTTGGCCTCTGGATGGTGATTCAGCAGGGTGTGCCCAGGGGAGCCTGGGTGCAGAAAGGCCCAGAAAGCATGTGTCCAAGTTGGGACCAGGCAACACCGTGAATGAGGAATAGAAAGTGGCAGGCGAGGTACCAGTACTAGTACACTATAGGCGTGTAAGTCAGTCAGGGTAAGCTAAAAAGAGCAGTTCTGAGCTCCAACGCAGGAGTGACAGTTTGGAGGTATCTCTCCCAAGCCATATTGCCTGTAGTATACTGATCCCAATCAGGATAGAGGATTTCCCTGAGGTTGATCCAGAGACCACTACCAAAATATGTAATTGAGATCTGCCTGTATAGTCAACATCTACCCTGGAAGTTCTGTGTGAGTGGGGTTGTGACTATATGCCTGCCAAATTTGTCCTAAGGGAGTGTCAGCATCTGAGAAACTTCATGGGACGTGACTGCACACTTTTCCTCTGATGTGAGTAAACCTGGGGACATTATCTTCAGATTAATAAACAGTTTCATGTTTGCATCATAAGAACCTCTTGACGCCCAATCATTTTTGTATGTTTTGTATGCACAGTAGCCTGAGGGTGGTAGTTGCACTACACCTTAAAGGGAACACTTCCACATGGTGAAGGCCCTGACCCTCCTTCATGGGAGTAAATAAAGAATTGAATATATCTGTCAGTTGACCAACATCCCAGTGTGATCTTTTCCCCAACTGTCTGCTTAGTACCCGCCAGAGTGACAAGGACTAAAGATAATACTTATAGTACAGATGCTGGGAGTTTTTCCCAAACATGGGCCTCAGAAGGCCCCCATCAACAGGTAGGCTACACCTAAGCAAACTGAGCACAAAATAGTGCTCTTACATTTGTGTCCAAAATTATGAGTCTGTAGGAGTGGGAAATAGGCTAAGGGAAGCAGAAGGCCTTGTACTCAAGCCATCACCCACCAGCCTAGGGTCTCAAGTGGATAGGCTAATGATCAGAGAGATCTGAAGAGGAGCACTATTGTAGAGGCCTTGTACAGGACACTTGCTACCTGCTTGCTTCAGTTACCACCCTCCTGGCCATGGAGGTAACTTTACTGAATGTTGTAAAGTAAATGTACCACATATCATCCTGAAGTGGCCTCTTAGAGTGTGTTTTATAAGAGTTCTTGCAAACACAGAGTTAACAATGAAGATAAGGTCCAATCTATGGGGAGAAGAGCCAAATATTAAGGCACCCCCCAAGGACTGTAATAATTCACCTAATACCCCACACTGGTGCTCCTGTTAGCAGAAAACTGCACCATCGTGGGTAAATGTGAGTACTTCTTCTTCAAATCACAGTAGACAATGCATGCACAGTAGTACAAAAAAGACATCTTTTAACTCTGCTGCAAATGTGCATCAATGCAAAGTAAGAAAGATGGAAGAGGACTGCTTGCTTGCAAGTACCCCAGGCCAGAGCAGTTTTCTGATAACAGGAGCACCAGCCCAAATTCAATTTTTTTTTTTTTTAAAAGGACCTTGATCCCAACTAAGAAATAATTAAACTTCATTGGAGGTAAACCAATCCTATTGGTTTAATGTCATGTTTAGACGATTTTCGAAGTCTATGGTATTAAAATTCAAATTATTATCTCACTTAAACTTTGGCCCTTTCGGATTATATGAGAGCTTCCTTTCTCATTTATTCTCAAAAAATTTGAACATTCTTGATTTGAGACATCCTGTTCTTCTGTATTGGTATAACCTAAATAACCTTTTGTTATGCACTCACATATTCCTTTGGTTATGCACCAGTTATGTTTGCATACATGCTTCAGATGAATATAAGAAAATGTTTTGTTTATACATTTTATACACATTATCTTGAATGTTTCTGTTCCCATCACATTGTTACCCACCCAGGTAAGCTCCCTTAGTACACACACTGGGAAACATCTGAAGAGCCGCACATTAGTAGCCACTTCACTAATAAAGTGGGGCAAGTCATACCAGAGGGAATAGACAAAAAACAAGGTCAGGTCAGGCCGGGATGATTACTGAATCGTTCACAATCAATTAGACGAGTAAGGGAAAGGCAGATCATACACAAAATCACCAAGATAAATTTCACAAGGGTAACTGAATGCACTAAGAGGCATGTTTGTCAAAATGTAAGTTTTTGAATTTTAATTTTTTTAATGTGAAAAAAGACTTACCAAACTGAAAAATGCACATGTTTATTAGGAAAAGAATCTCAAAAACGTGAAAAACTAAAAACATGAAAAAAAAAAAAAAAGATGCAGCAAAGTTACATTCTACTCACTATTTTCAACGAGTCTACCAACAAAATTTTTTTTTCATATAACTTGAATGAAAAAAAAACCGCAAACGTTTTGCCCAGGACAACTCCCGTTCACTTTTACATGAACTCACCAGCTTTTAGATGCACTTAATAAATCTCGAACATTAGATTTTAAGAATCCCTAATTCAGGTTTATGAACACGGTAATCCAGAATTCTTGGGACCTGGAGTCTTCCGGATAACATATCTTTCTGTAATTTGAATCTTCATAAATTAAATCTACTAGAAAATCATGTAAACTTGAAATAAACTTATAGGCTGGTTTTGCTTCCAATTAGGATTAATTATATCTTTGTTTGGATCAAGTACAAGGTTCTGTTTAATAAAATGGAGTCCATGGGAGATGCCCTTTCTGTCATTTGGAATTTTATGCATAATGGCTTTCAGGATAACTGACCCAATACCTGTAGTCTGAATCTGAAATAAAGTAAACTATGGAGATGTTCAAGGTTTCTAAAATAAATAAGTTGTTCTAAATAATTATTGTAAAAAAATAAAATAAAGCTGTTTCTTGAACCTACAAAGCATCTCAACAATGATGTCACATTGCTAAGCTTTGCTTTGAATTGCATTTGCCTAAACAAATCTACCTCAAAATCTCAAATCTCAAAATCTACCTCAAAGGATCATGAGTACTGTTGTATTTTTGACAATAATCATTTTGTTCTGCTATTTGAAAATCTCAGGTATCCTATCTACTTTATTGGCAGCAGCAGAGCAGTGTAGTTTCACAACACTCTCTCCATTCCTGTATGACCCATATGGGCCTGTATGACCCATGTTCTACCATCAAAGGCTGGTAATCTACATTCTGGGCCAAACAGGGTTACAAGACACTATACTGAAAGCTCCAATGGGTAGGAACCTATGTGAATGATGAACTTTCACTATAGAGATCCAATAGACATGACAGCAATATTTAACAATAAAGTTCATGATAAGGAATATGTAACCTTTGGCCAGAAAGATTGTTTGCATTATTGAACAGAATAAAAATGTATCACAAGGAGATTTCGTATACATTTCTGTAGCGTATCTTTAAATTCATTGTTTCTCAGGCTGTATACAATTGGGTTGAAAAATGGTGTTCCAACTATATATAGAAGAGAAAGCATCTTATTCATATTGACTTTAGGTCCCTTGGATGGTACTATATAAACTGTTATCAACGTTCCATAGTATGTGCAGACAACAATTAAATGGGAGCTGCAAGTGGAGAAGGCTTTGTGTCTTCCATTGGTGGAGGTGATCCGGAGAATGGCAAGGCTAATCAAAATATAGGTACAAATGATGAAGCAAAGAGGAAGAACAACAAAAGCTATGCCAAAAATAACATCTGTTAGCTGCACAACTTTGATGTCTGAGCAAGAAAGCTCTAGAAGAGGAGAAAAATCACAAAAATAATGGTCTATTATTAATGGGCCACAGAACTGCATATGACTTAAAAATATACTGAAAACTAAAGCCACCATAAATGATAGACCCCAAGACCAAAGACTCAAGGAAAGACAAAGCTTGAAGTCCATAATAGAGCCATAGCGAAGTGGATTGCAGATGGCCAGATAACGGTCATAGGACATGACTGTGAGGAGAAGACACTCTATGGATGTGGAAACACTATAGAAGAAGAACTGAATGAGGCAGTCACTAAGAAATATTTCGCCTTGGCCACTTAACAATAACCAGAGCAAATCAGGAGTAATGTTAGTAGTGAGCAATATATCAGACAGTGACAGCTGGGAGAGAAGGACATACATGGGAGATCTCAAGGCTGGAACTGTTACCACTAATATCATAAGAAGAAAATTCCCAACTAAGGTTAAAGTATAAATGCAGAGAATGATAACAAAGAACAATGTGTTCACTTAATGATTATTCTTGAATCCCAACAGTAGAAATGATACAACTGTTGTTTGATTCATCCTGACTCATCTCACCTAGAGACATGAGAATAAAGTAAAAGGTAAAATATTGTAAAGCTGCATAATGTCTTACCCTGATCTTGTTCTTATCATATAATTCAATGAATGAGGTACATTCCAGATCTGAGCAATAGACTTAGACTGGTTGGCAGGTCAGTTATGAAAATATCATTCACATTTACTGCAGTGCTGACTAGGAATACTGGAACTGTGGTTGCATGTGAGAGCTGAAGCAGGAGATACATAACATACTTAAAAACAATACTTCACAAAAGAGCAAGTTACCCTTGTAAGGAAGTTTAATATAAGTGAATGCAGATTTAAGGATATTGAAGGCTTTAACAATTCTATCATTCACTTAAAACGAACAGAAGTATAAATAAGGATATCGTGCTTGGATAATGGTATTAGCTATACATAGATGAGGGTTTTTATATCTTTAGAAATTAACCTAATGGCATTTCTCTTACTATTATCTGGGGACTGTATAAGATAAAGAAGTGAAGCTCCCCTGGAGAATAGAGCTTGTTACAAACAATTGTTCAAAATGATCAATGCTAAGGGCCACTATTATGCTAAAACTGCAGTAAATGCAAAGGAAATAAACTGTTCAGGCAGTTTCCCCTATAGTTGGACACAGGACACCCATCAGAATTTACAGAGCACCATTTTTCTTTCCGGTGCTTTGGGTCTTTCTGGCGTTTCCTTCACTACTTGACCCAACTAACCTATAATTAATCCCTATTGGAGGTAAAACAATCCTATGGGTTTAATGTAATGATTAGACTTATGGTATTAAAATCAAAATTGTTATCTCACTTAAAAATTTGGCCCCATTTGGATTAAATGAGAAAAATGTGGACATTCCTCGATACGTGTTATGCAGTCGCATATTCCTTTGGTTATCCACCAGTTATGTTTTGACATATACTCCAGATGTATATAAGAAAACGGTTTGTTTATACATGGATAATCCATGATGATCTATGTATAAAAGCGGGAGCATCTCCATGTTGCTAGTACTAGGTATAATTTGATAATCAAAGTTCTCCTATAATCTCTCGTTGTTCTCAGTGGTTGATATAAAAGCATGCAAGGAATGAAGTCTTGACTGGTTTCCAAGGGATGTGAGATGCAAGTGACGCAAGATGCAAAAGATGCGTGATGTCAAAATGCACTGAATGCATAAAAGACAATGGACTCAAGGGTCTCTTGACAAAGCTTCTCATGAAACAAATCATGCTAAAGGCGTTTGTAGCCTGAGCATTTTGTTTAACATTTTGACATATAAAGAGCATGAACTTTTTTGGCAAACTTGCTTTCAGACAATTCAGACAGTGGCATTTTTGGTAGCTTGTATTAACTCAAATGGGAATTGCTTGTAAGGCAAAAGGGAAGTCTTTATATATTGACAGGATCTGCCTTCCTCCCATATCATGGGTCAACCTGCAGTTACCTTTTCTTGAGCTAACAATAACTGACTGATGTATTTTTAGATATGCTTGATTCACTAATCTGACATGGTGGATCCCAGTTTGAAGTGATAATTTTCAATTACCATACAATTTCTCCCTTTCTTTGAGGATGTACCAATGCACTTGTATTGTGCCTTGGCTCTTTTTTTGTACTGTAGACACACACTTTAGTGAATTTAAACCTTTTTGACATTTTTTAAAGTATTTAATAAAAGTTATGTTTGATGGGCCTGTTTATTAAAGCTTCATTTTTTTAGTTCGAGTTTTTAAAAGGGAAAACCTAAAATTTTAATATGAAAAAAGTTCAGAGATTTATTATACCCCAAAGCTGCTAAAAATCAGAATCCAAAAATACTTAATATAAAAGCTGTCTAGATCATGTAGAAAACAATGTCAGAAATTTCTTGATGTTTTGATCCACACTGGTTTTTGTCTGATCCAATAAATTTGAGTTGTCACAGTGAAAATTTAGTAATGTCAATTTGAAAAAGTGGTAAAATTCGAATTGACATATTGTTTTGTTGCAATGTTTTTTCACACTCAACTCAAAAATGCATTGATAAATACATTAAATTTGTGCATGGGAGTTAGGTTAACTTTGTTTTAATAAAAATATTAGATACATTTAAGTTTTAGTAAATATCCCCCCCCCCCAGAGTATTAACAGGATCCACTTTATGGGACACATTTACTAAAGGCCGAAGTGAAAATTTTAATTGAATTCTGATTTTCAAAATTCAAATTCTGAAGTATTTTTGGGCTACTTCGACTATCGAATAACCCAAAATTCGATTTGATTTGAAAAAAACTTTAATATTCAAATTTTTTAATTTTGAAGAACTGGCCCTTTAAAAATCCTTCAACTATTCTGCAGTTTAAAGCTGCTGAATTGGTATTTTAGCATATGGGGGACTTCACAGAACCTGTCCTGAAATTTTTTCTAAGTTCTGAGAAATTTCAAAGGATTTTGGTGAAGTTAGTCGAATTATTCGATCGAATCGAAAGATTCAAATGATTCTAATGATTTTTCATTCAAACAAATGCAGGCATTTTCAATTGAAAATTTCAATCGAAAATTTCCCCAAGAAAAAACGTGATGGTTGAATTTCAAAGTTTTTTCACTTTGAAATTCCACCCTAAGTAAATCAGCCCCTATGTCTACAGTGGGATGGTGCACTAAAACTTAATTACCTCAATGGCTTCTGTTCTCATCACATTGTATATAATACCTGCACAAGCAAGCTCCCTTAGTACACACGTACTAAGCAAGCTCACTTAGTACATCAATTAACAGAGATAGGGAAAGCTAGATCATACATGGAGAATAGCGATGGGTGAATTCAAACTGTTTATTTTGCCAAAAGTTCTCCAAAATGCATTAAAGTTCATGGTTGAAAATTTTGTTTTGATGCACAGAATTGTTTTCCCGTTGAAGTCTATGGGCATCTGTGAAAAAATTAGCTCATTCCTAATGGAGAATTACCAAGGTAAAAATGACAGGAATTATTGAATGCACTAAGAAGTGTTTGTCAAAACTTTTAATTTGACTTGCCAAACTGAAATGTGCACTTATTTATTAAGGAATGAATCTCAAAAAACTGATCAACTAAAAACATGAACAAAAACATTATGCATCAAAATTGCATTCAACTTTAAAATGAGTTTACCAAAGTTAAAATAATGGTTAAAAAACTTGAATAAAAAAGAAAGAGCAAAAACGTTTTGCCTAGGACAACTTCCATTGGCTTTTACATAAACTCATCAGCTTTTATATGCTCTTATTAAATCTAGAATTTTAGAGTTTTAGAAACCCTAATTTAGGTTTTTGATCACAGTAATCCAGAATGCTCGGGACTTTTCCACATAAAGGATGCTTCTATAATTTGGATCTTCATACCTTATGTGTACTAGAAAATCATCTGAACATTAAATAAACCCAATAGGCTGGTGTTGCTTCCAATATGTCATAATTATATCTTTGTTTGGATCAAGTACAAGGTTTTGTTGGATAAAATTGAGTCTATTACTTATTACCTATACCTGTATAAGTTATTCTGTTGAGTCTGA
>CM044435.1:141302668-141317806 GCA_024363595.1 Xenopus borealis | reverse complement strand
AACAAATATATAAAAAATTAAACCACAGTATTTAAATATGCCACCTTATTATAAAATAACAGTAAATAACAAATACTTATCCTTTTCAGACGGTTTGTTTGTTTTTAATTACTTTTTCCAGTCAGCAGCCTGTTTGAAGCAAGTGGTCAAAAGTCCATTAATCAATATATTAGGAATTTAGAAATACCCAGGAACACTAATGTGTGTGATCTTTAATCGGACATTGAATCTGTGACCTCGGCATCCTTTTGTTTAGAATATTCATGCCACCATCTTGGATGTGGCACCAAAGAGGATGGGAGAGCCATAGGGTGGTCCTGACATGGACTCACCTGAAGATTTATGGTAAAGCATTAGAAGAAACTTTGGAGTGACTATTAACATTTAAAGTGACAGTGTGGCAAAGGAGTGCTTGACGATATACAGAAGCAGTATTTTTGTACTGTGTTAATTATTTTATTTATTTATTTTATTATTTTTTCATTTAGTTTGTGAGACAGCTCGTGCTGGTGACGTATGGCCCTTATTGCCACTTTGCTAGGAGTGTTTCCTGTATAGTCCTGTATAGTAAAGTGTTGTTAAATTTATCAGAGATTCAGAATATATTATTATTCCTTGTGGGGCCACCATTAGTTATATTCCCAGACCCCACTATCTGGAGGCTTTCACTAACAAGTATTAGGTATCCAGTCCAGACCCAATACCACAGTCAAGTAGCACCTGTGCCTGCAGATGAGCACCACATGTGGACTATAACACTTTCAGAAGTGCCAGAAGGGGTTTTGATAGGGTTACCCACAATTTTTTTTATTAGTTATGGCTATAATTGATTTATGCTCTTCACACATACTTGCAATAGTATGGGTTGGTACCTTGAACCACGATCTTATCCTTATTGTCATTATGTGCTTTATCTTCCTATTCACTTAATCTTACTATAGCTGATAACAAAAAAATAAAAAGAACAGGTAGGATGGACCACCAGTCTTATTGGGAAGGAGGTCCAATAAAAATGGCATAGCTGAATGAGGCATAAAAAATATACACATCAGATGGGATACTGGCAGACAGACAGGTACTTATATATAGTTCATCTATAAAGAGTGAAAAAGAGTTTTGATTATATGATGGCAGATACATAGCACCCAGACTGATATTTTGGCTTCTTTAAATCTCTAGGGTAAGACAGGCTAGGACCCTGAAGTATGGCTGGAAAGTACTCTGGGCATTTAGTCCACAGGTGAGACTGTTTAACAGGAGCCTGAGTGTGCTGACTGAGGTGACTGTAAACTTGTAGAAACTGGGGGAAAAACTAAATTCTGTATCAAGCTGCTTCTGCCATTGGAACTCCAGTGAAAGACTGCCTTGTGATGGCAGAGTGGACATTTGTTTTTTGTTCTTTAAAAAACACAATTTAGTGAAACTTTAATTTGCAGTTTTTTAGCACAGAAGATATTTATTAAAAAAATGTTATTTTTTAAACTCTGACTAATTTTAATAAAAAAAAACTTGATTGTCTGGAAGGCTACAAACATCTCCAAATTTATCCCTGGACCTCTCCCATTAACTTATACAGTATTCTGGCAGGTTTTATGTGGCGAATATTCAAATGGTCGAATGGTTTGAATAATTTCCTAGTCGAATTTGACAGTTTTGACCATCATAAAAATTAAACATTTTAATTTTCAATTCTACCCTTAATATATCTGCCCCTTAATGTACGAACATCTGAGTGTATTCATTATTGTATTCTTGATTTATTAATGGTTCGAAGTGAAAATTCATATTTCAAGATATTTTTGTGTACTTCAACTGCAAAAGTTGAATTTCGAAATTTATCAAGTACTATCTCGACCATTTGCCATCTAAAACCTGTCAAAATGCAGTTTTAGCCCATGGGGGACCTCCTAGAACCTATTTGGGGTCAATTGGTGGACTTTTATAGCTAAAACTTGAATTTTGAAACAAAAACTGGACCCCCCCCCCAAATTGGGTCACCCCAAATAGCATTGTAAGAGTTAAAATATTATGAATAATAACAACAATAATGACGGCAATAATAATAAAATGATAGGCTGCCCCGTTAAATTTCCCATGCTGCTTCTCTTGACACCCCCCTACGCTGCTCTCTTCTGCAGCCTCCCCAGCTGCTTCCCTCACTTCATATCAATACCAATATCATATATCATAATCATACCAATTTGCCCACATCCTGTTGAGCAAGTTTTATGCAAACACAATTGCAGTTACAGAACCAGCAACAAGCATCCAGACCCTTTTCCATTCCCAAGAAAACCTTTGATGTGGATATAACTCTGTACTGTACTCTGTACTCTAACTCTGTAGTCCACCCCCTATACACAGTGGATAACACATACAGTACATATGAATAGGACCCACAAACACATACATATATCATAAGTAAATGGCATACCAAAAATGACTATTTAGTTACAGTTTGATGAGAATCTTCTTTTCTTTATAGCTATTCCTCTAGGGAAGAGACTGAATGAAGAACATTCTCTGAAAAACTCTGCTAAAAATGATGGTGCAAGTTTATTTCAAAGTACTATAGTGTGAAACTATTTTTAAAGGGTATCTCCACTGAAAAATGCATTCCTTTGTTGCAGAAAATCACATTTTAAGCAACTTTACAATATACAGTACCTTAATCTAAAATATGTAAATGGCTTTAACGATACTGTAAATCGAATCCACTGTACTCCACACTCCAGCATTATGCTGGCCATAGACGTAAAGATATTTGAAAGATCCAATGGTTATCGTGAGACCACGATTGTCTCAAAACGATCGTTTAAATGCCTGATGTGTCCATCAACTAAAAAGACCATTTCAGGCGATATTGCTTGCAAAAACTGAAGGATCGCAGCCTGCTTGCGCTGCAAACAGGTAGATTGCATGGGGAGCGATAAAGATTTTCTAACCTGGCCGATCAATCATCAGACCAATGTCGGACGAAAAATCGTGAGACGAACGATCGTATGTATCCCACTAACCGCGCGATAATTTGACAGATTGGTCGGACTTCCCTTAGATCGGTCGTTCGGCAGGGAACGATCGTTGCGTCTATGGGGAGCTTTACTTGTGTATGATTATTGTTCTTCTGATCTGGATGATGAATGTTTGCTCAAACTTTAGTTTCTGAGAACATATATCAGAGTCCCTTGCATTGCACTTATACTTTCTGTTATTCTAACAAGATTTCCACTGTAAGGACTCACCCTGGTGGTCTAGTGGGCAGTGAGGTCCACCGACGCTTCTGCAGCATGGATGCTCGCTGCGCTGCTCCTTTCTCTTCTGCCCCCGGTTCCCCTATGGCGCGTGCGCCATCCACTTCCAGGTTTATGTGCAGGCATGATGACATCATCGCACTTGCCACGAAATTCAAACAGTTTAGAAAGGGGAATTCAGTCTTCTGTACTTGGCCCGTTGTTCTATTTATAGAGTTTCTGGGTGTTTAATCCTTGTGATTCCTGCCTGATCTCATGTTTATTGACCCTTGATTTGCCTGACTACTCTGATATCTCCAATCCTGATCCTTGCCTGCCTGCTTAATAATTCTGACTCTCTCCAATCCTGACCTGGCCTGTCTGTAACTATTCTGCTCTCTCCAACCTTGATCCTGGCCTGTCTGACGATTCTGCTCTGCTTGTGCTGGCCCAGTCTGCCTGTGTCGTCTGGTGGTGTTCTTCTATCCAGTATCCTTGGTGAGACGATCGTGCCCCTTTGCTCATCCAGAACCTATTGCTTTGCTCCTCTCTCAAATAAGACCTGGTGGCATCCAATTAGCCGAGGGCTCCTCCCGAGGTGAAAGGCAGCAGTTATAGGCAGAAGTGAGAGCCGACCAGGGAGCTTAGCTTGGGTTCTGGATTTAGGCTGCTGTTTGTGACACCCAATCCCTACTGATGAAAAACAGCATCAAAATATGATGATATGGTCAGGAATGTGTCAGCAGGTTAGTGCTTGTACCCTCATGATTATAAAGATTTAATTTAAATAAACAGTTTATGTGTGTCTTCATTTTCTCTGTAAAAATCAGAGAAGAGTGGAGTACAAGTATGCCTAGGGTATCATCAGTGTTTGGATTATATTCTGTAAGAACAGTAGACTTAATAACCAATTCATCTTAATTTAATGGAGGTCCTTTATAAAATTTGTGTGGTGCGTTTTATTCGCAAATCGTTGTATGGCTCATGTTTTTTCCTGAACGCTAAAATATTGCACTTATGTACCCATCTTTCCTTTTTTTTACGCATTAACATTGAGCACAATGTTTCACAAATGACCCACAAATGAGATGAGGTTGTTGCACGTGAAAATAGCATTGACCAGCTTTATAAATATAACCATGCACAGGGCAAATATTTTCACTGTGTAAATCATACTGCAAATAATGTTTATAACTGAGCCCCAATGAATCGTGTCAAGTTAAATAAGATATTTAGCTGTTGGGAGTAGAAACATATCCTCCTTAAGACAGAGTTGTACGCCAAACAATGTAAAAAAAAAAAAAAAAAAAAAAAAAAAAAAAAAAAAAAAACAGCTGCCGAGTGCAAGAAAGCTTAATTTTTTTTAAATAAACAATGTCTGCAATCAGGGGTCTTTAAAAAATCACTTAAGTGCAAGAGAGCAAACTTTTGAGTACATGTTTGGCAGTTGATATGTTTGTTAATGAAAATTGACAGACAGTTAAGGGGTTAAGTGATTTTGGAAGTTTGCATTATAACAAGTGGCAGTAAAGTATCAGAGGTCCCTCCCTGATGTTATTGGGTATTGTTATAGGCAGAGGGATTTAAATAAATCCGTGTTTCCTAGTTTGAGATTATAAAAATTAAATTTTAATCAAAAATGAAAAGCAATCCCCTCTTGATCAGAATGAATAAATAGAATCAATTCATAAGTTATAAAGTGCTAGTGCTTTATAAATTAATTAATGTGCTCAATGTTTGTAAGGACTACCAATTAGAGCATCCTAATAAAACATACTAATTCATGAATTCCTACTTGTCAGTTTATTGTTACTTAATTAAGTATAATTAATTTATAACGCACTAGCACTTTATAACTTATGAATTGATTCTATATATTCATTCTGATCAAGAGGGGATTGCTTTTCATTTTTGATTAAATTAACTTTCCCTGACTTAAGTCAGACTTCTCTCTTTGTTCAGTACAAGATACCTGTTGATAGACCAGTTTATTTTCTATAAAAATTAAATTTTATAATGAAGTACCACTTTTTTTACTTTTATTTGACTTTTTCCATAAGTAATTTCAGGCTGAATCAAGGAGTGAAAATATAGATGATATGCATGTCAGTTAGAAATGCCATTGTGGACATAGCACCTTTTTTCTACAGAATTTTGAATAAAAAGCCACAAATGGCATTGACTTTTCTCAGAGGAGAATTATAATCCTTGGAAACCTTTAATAAGTAATTAATTAAATTGGCAACATTTTCACAATTAGTCATACTGTAATTGTCAAAGTAACCTGAGATTCCCAGCTGATATAAAATAGCTATAAAATAGCACTACTTGAATACGATTGGATTACTGCCTTTTATACAAAGAATTTGGAGAAGAGTGATTTGAAATCTTCTCTGCATCCCAGTGTAGTTTTCAAATTTCTTTGTTCATCAAATGATGCCTTGTAATTTACAGACTTCTTAAATAAAAAGGGGTAGTCTTTGTATAAATTCTGTTCAGATACTTTGTAGGTTGACACCTCAGTTTATTATACATTGTTTTATGTTAATGCTTTGTCTGATTTGTCTCAGCCTCTTGGAAAGGATCACACGAAATTCTTCAAAAACAAGATTTTGTTAAACTTATTAGTTAAACATTGGCAAGTTCAAGCAAACCTTCTGAGAGACATCTATTGAAAACTATTTTATATTTTTAAACATAATAAAAGAAATATGAAAACACGTAGTGACATAAATGACAGTAACAATCTCGTAAGTATAATTTTGATTTCTAAAAGGCAATGCATTGTTTTGAATTAACGTTAAGCTAAAAATATGTTTTATGGTCAGATTTACTAAGGTTTGAAAGGTAAATTCAAATTAGAATTTTCGAGTTTGAATTTTTACATTTACCAGTTGAAAAAAAGCCAAATTTGAATCTGTGGTTTATCATAGGTCAACCTTTGAAATAACTCTAATTCCATACTTTTCATACAATTCCAAACAGACAGGCAGGCACTCAATGGAACAGTCCTCCACACAGACGTATAAACAAATCATCAGTTTATTTCGTTTTCATGGCATCTCCTTGCGTGTTTCGTATCCTCACAGATACTTAATCATTGGCCAGAATAAGAAAATCATAAGGAGATTCCATGAAAACCGAATAAACTGATACTTCATTTACACTGATACTCTGCCTTTGCTGAAGGCTCAGGGTGGTGCACCTGGACCTCCTCTTATACTGGATGAGCCTACAAATGACCATTGAGCTACTTGCTATAACTAATTCCATATTTATCCATCTAAAACCTGCCAAGTTCATGTAGAAGTCCATTACAGAGGCCATGTGAACCATTTGAAGATGTTAATAACCTTCCTGATATTTGAGGTGTTTTTTGGAATAAAACTCAATTTGAGTTCTGTTCGAACTTGATTCGAGTTTCCAGGTTGCTCCCATATGATAGCATTATAGAGTTTTTTCATAAATATTCACATGACTCTAAAATTCGACCCCCTTAAAGTTAAACCACCTTAATTAAGTAATAAAAGTGCAAGCACAATTTTAAAGAATTTAGAGCTTGATGCATTATAATTATATTCAACATATCTTTTCTTTTATGACATCACCTTTACATGATGAAAACAATTAGTATTATTAACATTTATTTATATACTGATAACATACATGGATCCATGTACATTAATCCGTGTCTCAGTTGATCTCACACTCTAAGGTTCTGTTCAGATTCACACACTACAATTTTATTAGGAGCCAATTCACCTGCCCATGTATTTTCGGAGGAGACCAACCGAGACATTTGGAAAACATGCAAAACCTCAGAGCCCAGGATCCCATGCTGCAAGGCAAGGCAGAACCACATACTGGCTCATTTTTAATCAGTTTTAACAATTTTTATATTATTGTATTTACCTATTTATTTCTTCTATTATATTTTCAGGAAATTTCAAGAAGCAACAATAGTATGATTCAACAATTTATACTTGTAGGATTAAAAGATCTTTACCATTTTCGAATCCCAGTCTTTCTGCTAGTTATTATTGCCTATGTTGCCACAATATTTGGGAACATGCTAATCATTTTATTAGTATCAACCAACCATCATTTTCAGTCCCCAATGTATTTCTTCCTAAGTCATCTTTCTCTCTGTGATATCTTAATTAGTACAAATGTTACCCCAAACACTCTGCAAGTTATACTCAGAGGAGAGAGTGCAATTTCTGTTAGTAAATGCATCACACAACTGTATTTCTTTGGTTCATCAGCTATTATAGAGTGCTGCCTTCTCACAATAATGTCTTATGATCGATACTTAGCTATCTGTAACCCATTGCTTTATACAGCTATTATGAAGCACAACCTTCCTTGTTATTTGATTCTTTGGCCATGGTTGGCTGGATTTCTGCTGGCTATGATAACAAATGTACTTGTATTGCAGTTAAACTTCTGTGGTGGTGGAAATATCATCAATCACTTCTTCTGTGATCTCGCTCCTCTACTAGAACTTTCTTGCTCTGATACATCAGCTGTGGAAATTTATGTATCCGTAGTTGTAATTGTCATAGTTGCTTCTCAGATGTTATTTGTAATAGCAACATATATTTGTATTTTTTATTCCATTCTCAATATTTCATCTAACATTGGAAGACAGAAGGCTTTCTCTACCTGCAGTTCTCATCTAGGTGTGGTATCTACATATTATGGAACACTTATTGCTCTTTATTTGGCCCCATCAAGGGGATATTCATTGACTTTGAACAAAGTCTTGTCACTGCTCAACACAGTAGTTACTCCTTTGTTTAACCCTATTATATACAGTCTCAGGAACAAGGAAATTAGAATTGAAACTGTTAAATTATTATCTAAGGGCAATAAATAATTATTTTATATTTAAAAAGATCTAATGTTGCAGACCTATCCATTTATAGAATAGATTTCGACTTCATCCAAATGCTATTAAGTGGGAACTATCATAAAAACAAGAATCGTCTTAAACTTTCTAATTATAATTATTTAAACATTTTGTTCTGTTCCTGAAATCATCAAATTACTTTTCAGTACCCCCTCTCAGACATTTTAACTGATTTGATATTTTAAATTTTTTATTATTCATGTGAAATTAATCCTTATCTTCACAGTATTTTCATTTTACATTTGTTCCTTTTTTTTTTAATATTCTTTATTTATGTATTTTCAGCTTTGGGGAGAGAGTACAGAAAGAAAAAGGGTAAGGAATGGGGTAGGGGGGAAGCAACATTTTCATTTACACAGTCAGAACAACCAGTATTACCTTAGTACAGAGGCTCAATATATGTGCATACATTCACACAACTTAAATAAAATAAAGTAATATTTTAACAAATTATGAACATCTTAATCCTATTTGACTGAGGTTATAACTTGTACATATAAGGAGATTTTAAGCCTATTCAGTTTTAATATTGTCCTTTCATCTAATATGATTCCAATTCAATAATATATTTCAATTCTCACTATTGTGGGTGAACCCTATCCAAGGCTTCCAAACATTCCAGTATTTCTCACTTCCATTTCTTAGGATATATGCAATTTCCTCTTGTTTCTGAATTTCTTATATTTTTTAATCCATTCTATATATTTAGGAGGTAAAGGGGAATTCCATTTGAATGGTATTAGTGCTTTTCCTGCCTGTATAATGTGAATAAATAACTCATCTTGGATAATTCTGTTGGAACTAATATCCAAATGAAACAAAATCAGAAATGGTTTATGAATATTTATCCTGATCCCAGTCAGGTCCCCTATAGTTTTACATATTAGTGTCCAGTATTCCTTTAGTTTCGTACATTCAATCCATAGATGAACAAAAGTTCCTTCAGACATATTGCATCTCCAACATTCTTTGCTACATGTTGGGTACATTGTAAACGAGTTGGTGTGTAATAGCATCTAGTTACTAATTTAAACATAGTTTCCTTAGTCTTCAATGCGATAGAACTTCTATGTAGTGATTTAAAAATTTTGTTCCAGATCTCACCAGATATTTCTACAACTACCTTCTTCTCCCAATTTTTTATGTAGGGTGGATAATAAAGATCTTGTGCTTGTATTGTTATTTTGTAAACAAAAGATAAGGTTTCTTGATTGGGCATGATCCTTCCATTATATTTACCCAACTTGTATTTTCTCTTTTCCCAGCCTGTATAATTAATTAGGGTTAGGGTTAACCCTCAAATTTGACCAATCGTAAATCTGCCCCCTTAGTGTAATTTAGTTGGTATTTTAACACCTACAGTAGGTATTTAATAGCATAGTTAGTCCATCTAAAGGGGACATTCTTTTCTAAAAGGGTTAGGATCTTATCTGGCAGGTTAATATTCATGGCTTCCCATTTACTGAAGTTTATTTTAAAATTTGAAAGTTTTCCAAATAGTTTAAATAAAACCCTTATGTTAGGTATAGTAGTAATTGGTTTAGTAATAAATAATAATAAATTGTCTGTGAATGCAGCTATTTTGTACACCTTATTCTTTACTATTAACCCTTTGATTTCTGGGCTTTGTCTAAAGTGTGCTAACAATGTTTCTAGCACTAATATAAACACTGAAGAGGCAAGCAGGCACCCCTGTCTAGTACCATTAGCAATTTCAATTTTGGTAGATTATATATCATTTACTCTTATTCTGTCTGTGGGAGTCTTGTATAATGCTAGCATTCTACTTTTCATTATATTTCCATTAAGTCCAAATCCTGATAAATAGTGATGGGCGAATCTCCCGCGATTCGCTTCGCCGAAAAATTCGCGAATTTCTAGAGAAATTCGCGAATCGGCGAAAAATTCGCGAAACGAGTCGCGGGACACTTTTGACGCGCGACTCGTCAAAAACAACGCGCGTGGTACATTGTTGGTGATCTTTATTAGGTTTAGGGATAACCATGATAAGTGCTTTTGTCACCTGGGAGTGAAAGCCATTGTCCTTGCTAATTGAGTTAAAATAAGATAAAAGGGTAGGTGAGTAGTGATGGGCGAATTTATTCGCCAGGGGCGAATTCGCGGCGAATTCCCGCGATTCGCCGCTGGCGAATAAATTCGTGAAACTGGGCAAAAAATTTGCCAAAAAAAATTCGCCGCGCAAAAACGAGTCGCGCGTCGTTTTTGGTGCGACGCGCCGAAAATGACGCGCCGCGTCGGAAACGACGCGACGCGCGTCAAAAACGACGCGTTGCGTCGCGTTTGACGCGACGCGCGTCAAAAACAACGCGTGACTCGTTTCGCGAATCGGCGAAAAATTCTCGAATTTCTCTGGAAATTCACGAATTTTTTGGCGAAGCGAAACGCGGCCATTTCACCCATCACTATAGGTGAGCTCCATACCCATCTGGGCCAGGGCTTTTCCCTGATCTTAGTGAATCTATTGTGTTGTGTATTTCTTCAACTGTAAATGGACTCTCTAATGTGTCTCTTTGTTGCGCTGAAATGATTTTTAAATTAGCTACCTCAATTAAATTGTTCCTTTTTTAAGTTTATATAAGGATTGATAATACTGTTGAAAACAATCCGCTATTTTCATAGTTGTGTGCTGAATATGTTGTTGCTTATCTTTAATTGAAATGATATGCTTATTAGGTTGAAGACATGACAGTACTCTAGAAAAATGGTTGGTCCATTTATTGCTAAACATATAGAATTTATGTTTGCTTTTCATATACGCTTTGTAAGTATATTAGTCTAATAATGATTTTAGTTGTACTCGTTTTCTTTCTAAAATAGTGTATGTCTGCTTTGCTTCTCCTTATGTGTTAATTCTAGTCTGTGGATTTCTTCAATCAATTTATTGATGTCTTTCTCTCTTTATTTTTTCTGAGAACTACATAATGCAATGATTTTCCCCCTTAATACACATTTTAATGTTTCCCATAGTGTTCTTGAAGATACATCTGGTGTGTCATTTTCTTTAAGTTTTCTGGTAATCATTGCATTAATCTGTTGCTTGGTATCCTGTTTGTGAATTAATGTGTCATTAAATTTCAAGTTAAATTCTGGCTTAGAAGTATCAGGAAAATTAAATGTTGCAGTAACTGGAGAATGATCAGATAAATGTGTGACAAATGTGTATAATCCTGTGCCTTTGGGTGGAAACCTAGACCCCCTTCAGACCCCTTTATGATATATTATACTTCAACTTAGAGGAATCTATTAAGGGGTTTAATGTTACATTTAAGTCCCCTCCAAGAATCAGGAGACCCTCTGCAAAAGTTGTTATGGTATTTAGAGCTTTCTGAATAAAAATAGATTGCCCTTAATTGGGCACGTTTATATTAACAATTGTACGCTTAAGACCAGCAATTGAACCCTTTATACACAATATTATTCCTTCAGTATCTACTAGTTTGTCCTTTAATTGGAATGGTATGCCTTTAAGTAGCATTATCATTACTCCCAAACTTTTTTTACTAGGATTATTATTTGTGTAAATCATAGTATATTGCTTAACTTAACTTAAGTGTTTTCCCTTCTTGGAAGTGGGTTTCTTGAAGTAAAACAATCTGTGCTTTATTTCTCCTACATTAATCTTCTGAATAAAAATAGAAAAAAAAATTAAAATAACATGCATGGTTTATATATGCAAATGTATAGATAGGTAGGTATAAGTATGTGTTTATATGTGCACTGGGCTTCGTTTGGAGGGATTGAACTTGACAGCATTGATCTTTCTTTCAACTCATCTAAGCTATGTTACTATATATATATATATATCACTGTATGAAAAAACACTGACACGTTTTACAGATGGATGCGGATTTCAAAGAGTTCCTGGGAGAACATCCATAAATGGTTTTTACCCAACCAAATACCCTCAAACAATCACTAGCACCTAGTTTCCTTAAAAATGAGAATGAAAAACCCTGGCTAGATAACAATAAAGGCTTCTACATATGTATGCATTGCTCCGCTTGTAAAGCCTCAAGAGATAAAGAAAGAAGAACATATGACTTTAAATCTAATCAGACTAATGTTGAATACAAAATAAACCAACTAATAACATGTGACACACAAAATGTAGTTTTGCACATGCACAAAACAATATATAGGTAGGACAACCAGAAAATTGAAAGTGAGGATAGGAGAACATATCAGAAATATGAAAAAGGGTCTGAAAACACCCACACCATAACAATGATCCGAGTGGTTTGAGATTTATAGGGATCTCACACAAAACAAAATCCTGGAGAAGGGGAAATGATACTCAAATAATTTCTCAGGAGACAAGATGGATAATCTCTATGAAAACACTACAATCATATGGAATGAATATTCATTTGGATTTGCACTGTTTTATATAACATATGTTTTTATTACTTTAACGAATGTGTATTCTTAGCCAAATGTGTTTTAGTTGCTATTTAATTGTTTTAATTAACTACCTTGCTTAATTGCCCTTTTTCATCAGCCAATAAGATGTGGCTCCCAAATTTGAAAAGGCTTTATTGGTGTACTGTAGTAGTGATACTTTTTTCCAGCCTCTGATGAAGTGAGCTTGCTCACGAAACACACATTAGGCCGAGTATACCAGTCCCTAATTTGAGTGGATATTATTTATTGCCATAAAGTGTAAACCGGACTTCTGAGTCCCCCTTTCTGTTTGTATCTTGCTGGACACGATTTCCCAGTCTGCCACTCAGACCCTGCACTTCAAAGCTGACCCCTGCTCCATGCTGAGTGTTTGTCTATGGGTGATAGAACACATCCAGGAAGTGTAACAGTGTTTGTAAGAGAGCAGAGCGAGTGGCAACTGCATGGAACTTGAACCAAGCTATACTGCAGCTAAGCACAGAGTTATATGTCTGCCTGTCAGGAGGATCCTGTAAGTGCAGATCAAGCATGGACCTGTGGCTTTAGTTTGACAGTGTACAAATGCATTTCTTTCTTGTCTCTGAGGTCCCGCTGATATTTCTACAAATATATAAAATTGTTAATCCAATATTAAAAACAGATATACCTGGTTGTAATTTACAGGATAAAGGTAAAACATTTGGTTTTGATTGTATCACTTACTTAGATACATCTGAGGGTGATACTTCAATATTTTATATATTGTTGTATGTTTGTCTATTGAAAAATATTCTATATCTTTAAACTAAGTAAGAGATCTCAGTTGAGCACTATATAACATACTGAAAATTGAAATAGTGCAAGGTTTATTTAACACTAAAACATAAAAAAGGGCAAAATTTTGGGCCACCTGGGACATTCATCAAGCCTGTATTGAGGCTTGAGAAAATCCTGGCACACCTATATTTCTATTGTTCTGGAGAAAAGCAACAGCACTCTCCATCATGCATCAACATTCCATTAAGAGTATTAGTAACTATACTCATTTGTAGTGTCGGACTGGATGGTCCTAGGTCCCCCAGGGCTTCTGTTACAGGGTCCCCCACCCCAGGAACAACTCAACCCAAGACCCCCCTACCACAGGTGTGACCCTTTCTCTGGGCCCCCCTGTCCCAGGTGCAATTTCCCCTCCTGGCACCCGCACATACCTTTCTCTATGAGATTCGGAGATCGGGAGACAGCACAGGTCAATGTGGGCAACAGGTGTGAAACAGGTGCATGTCTAGGTTGGTGGGGCCCACCAGATTTTCATCCGGTGTCCTTCTAGCCAGTACAACCCTGCTCATTTGCAAAAAAATGCTACCAGACCTTTATTGAAAATAATATACATACCAGTACAAACAAGGTTTGCTGACAAGGTTTCCATAGCTTCATAGCCATCAATGTAGTAAACCCTCAACCACAATAAGGAGAAACCTTTATTCATCTTATCTCAAGAATACTTTTGAAAGATTATCTGCTGAACAAGGCAAAGTAGGGAAGATTAACTCTAATGTGAACAGTCACTGCTTTTATATAGCTGATATTTTGAATACAATTTTTATTGCATGCAAATTGTGTACATCCTATTCTAGATGGGACCTTACCAGTGCTATGTAAAGAGCTAAATGTGTCCTCCTGGGAATCTATACCTCTTTTGATACAGAGACAATACACAGCTGGCCCTTCCTGCTGAATACTGAGATTGCTTGCTACTGTTACATTATCTATACATTCTCCTAGCCCTTTCTCCAGCAGCAATTCGATCATGTCTTTGTACTTTTAAAGTTATAAGGTGAATACATCATTTTCTATTCAACTGCATAACCATTTTTAGATTGAATTTCATCTGCCACTTTGCTTAAAGATCACCAGTTATTAAGATACTGGTAGGTACTGATACTGAAAGGTTTCATATCCTGGATGGATTCAGTTGTTGTAACTTTGTTTTGTCAAAAACTGGTGACACATTATTTCAATTAAGTCCTCCAAATACATAAGAACACTTTTAAAAGACAAGGGGAATTCATTGGGAGTGACAATCTCCCACATGTATCAACATGAAAAATGATCAATTTCCTAGGAAAATTTTTCTGAAAGTCAAGAAATGTTGCTAAATGTGGAAAATATCAAACTGTTAGGAATCCTTCAGAATTCATGGATATGAAATGTGGGTATTTTGCACTATAAAGTTGTAATAACATACCAGCTTGGAGAAGAATTGTGTCTCAGAGGAAGGGACCTGGTTAGACAAATAGAAACATAGGTGTCACGAACGGCACCCTAAATCCAGAACCCAAGCTAAGCTCCCTGTTCTTGGCTCTAACTTCTGCCCATAAACGCTGCATTTCACCTTGTGAGGAGCCCTCGTCTAATTGGATGCCACCAGGTGTTATTTGAGAGAAGAGCAAAGCTAACGGTTCTGGATAAGCAAAGGGGCACGATCGTCTCACCAGGATATTGGAAGGAAAAACACCACTTGGAACAAGTAGGCCGGGGTCAGCACAAGCAAAGAATTGTCAGACATGCCAGAATCAAGATAGGAGAATGAAGGAT
>CM044435.1:141285846-141296869 GCA_024363595.1 Xenopus borealis | reverse complement strand
AAAAGTATGTATGGAAATACGATGCTGCAGGGTGGAAATGATGAGGTGATTTTTGGAAATGACTGCCTGCTACGAGGTCATTTTTCAAAAAGTTCACCAATTTCTAGAAAAAAATGATAAATTTAGATTATAGAATAGAATTACATATTGGTAGTTTGGTGTACAGTGATATATCCATCCATTTTTGATTCTCCAGGATCTGTTCTTTCTAGTAATAGGTAGTTTTCTAGGGTAAACCTACCATTCGTGGAATGTTTGGCCTTCAAATTAGAAGTATGCTTTGGATATTTGGTAGTGTACTGCTTAGAGTTTTGATGTATACGTGAGAAATCTCCATAAAACTATATATATTTGGTATTGGCATTTGGTATTGAATTTAACCATGGGAATAGCAGGGGAATTAAAATCCTTAGAATTCAAATATCGAATTTGAAGGATTTTACCGCTATTCAATTGGTCGAACGATCAAAAAGCGAAAATTCTATCGAACGATAAAATCGTTCAAATCGATTGAATCGAACGATTTTAACCATTCAATCGAATTTTCACTATTCAATCTAAATTCACTTCAGTAGGTTGAAACTGGTGAACTAGGCAGTTGAATATAAATTTAAAGGGGAAGTTATTCGACGAATATTCGAATATTCAAATAGATTTTTATTCGAATTATTTGTAGTCTTCAAAAACATTCAAAATTCAAATTTGAATCTTTTTGAAAATCGAATTTCGAATCATTCATGTGAATTTATGTGCATTTAGTAAATTTGCCCCTTAGTGCCCTTATTTAAAGCATGAGCTGACTTCCCCCCAGTGGCCAGTTTATAGTTCTCAAATCTGCTGGTCACCTGTTCCTATGCTCCTTGTGTCAGTCTGACCCTGTTCTTGGACATCCATCCTGCTGTTCTTTTTGGTCCTTGTTCCTGCTTTTTGTATTTGGACTTTGTTTTACTTTGATCTCCTCAGCCATTAAGTTGCTTTATTTTATGTTTGCCAATAAACTTTCTGTAAGCATTCATTCCAGTCTACTCCCTCTAATTACACTTACAATATTTTAACAGTGGCCCTTCTGGTTATTCCTATGTGAGATTTGGGCCACTGATCGTGACAAGAATTTTACTGTGGTGAGCTCTAATTTCAACCCCCTAGGAGTAATAGTTCTGTGGTGAGCTCTAATCTCACCCCTAGTGTTCTCTAGGCAGTTAAATTAGTTTAGCATGGATCTTTAAGAGAAGGAAATTTTACCCCAAGCCATAAACATTTCATTGTAGGAGAGGCATCTTGTATGAAAGACATGGATAACATAAATACATAATTAAAGAACACTTACTCCGCTGCCAAAACCAGTCTCTAGAGGGTCATGGACTCTTCAAGGGGTCTGTATGCATTTTTATTGATATATATATAATGAATAAACATTGAAACTTTTTAACATTTCAAACTGGATGTCTTTGGAGTTAACCTTTTTGAAATTTGTAACATAAATACATGACTAATTCTATTTATATAATAAAATATTAATGAAAACAATAATAAAGTTATACCTAAAGCTTATCCTTTGGGGTGAAAAGGTATCACACATTTAAATAGAGCTATTTTAATGTCATTGTTTCTCAGGCTGTATATAATAGGATTGAAAAATGGTGTTCCTGCTGTATATAGAAGAGACAGTGCCTTGCTCATATTAAAACCATGTCCTTTGGAAGGAACCATATAAACTGCTATCAGAGTCCCAAAGTATGTGCATACAACAATTAAATGGGAGCTGCAAGTGGAGAAGGCTTTGTGTCTTCCATTGGTAGAGGAGATCCTGAGAATGGCAAAGCCTATAGAAACATAAGTGTAAATGATAAAACAAAAAGGGAAGACAAGGAAAGGTATGGTTAAGATTATATCAATTACTTCTAATGCTTTGTAGTCTGTGCAAGAAAGCTCAATAAGAGGAGAAAAATCACAAAAGTAATGGTCTAATATAAATGGTCCACAGAATTCCAATTTAGACACAAGAATTTCTAAAACTAAAGCCACCAGAAATGATGAACTCCAAGAAAAAAAACTCATGAAAAGGCAAAGCCTGAAATTCATAACAGAACCATAGCGAAGTGGATTGCAGATGGCCAGATATCGGTCATAGGACATAACTGTGAGAAGAAGGCATTCTATAGCTGTGGAAACACCATTGAAGTAAAATTGAGTGATGCACCCAGAAAAAAGTATCCTTCCATCACCGCTCAGTAATAGCCAGAGAAAATTTGGAGTGATATTGGTTGTGAGCAAGATATCAGACAGAGCCAGCTGGGAGAGAAGGACATACATGGGAGATCTCAGAGCTGGAAACTTTACCACTAACATAATAAGGAGAAAATTCCAAGATAATGTCAATATATATATATCCAAAGAATGACCACAAAGAGCATTGTGTTCACTGTCTGATTATTCTGAAATCCCAAAAGCAAAAATGATGTTTCATTCATTCTGAGAATTTCCTAGACACATGATAACATTGAAGTTAAATGATATAAAGCAAGATATGCCCACTCTTAGCCAAAGTATGGCTCCAAACTTTCCTCTTTAGCATGGATTAAAATCTACTTTAGTAAAGCTTAAGAGCATCTAACATTGCTTTGTCTTGTATTGCATGAACTACTGTATATAAGAATATTAGTGATGGGCGAATTTGCGGCAAATTCCTACGATTCGCAGCTGGCGAATAAATTCGCGAAACGCCAGCAAAAATTTGCCATAAAAATGAGTCGCGCGTCGTTTTTGACGTGACGTGTCGAAAACTACGTGACGTGCGCGATTGACGCGTTGCGCGACAAAAACAACGCGTGACTCGTTTCGCAAATTTTTTTGCCAATTCGTGAATTTCGCTGGAAATTCAATAATTTTTCGGCAAAGTGAAACGGGTGAGATTTGCCCATCACTAAAGAATATACATGTTTCTGTGTGTGTGATATTTAAAGATGCAAGATTCTACATTTTTATACAGTTTATATAGTGGAAAATGCACCCCCTACTGTAATTCTTATAGATATTAGAAGTTACCGAAGAGTTACGTGACCATATAAAAGCACAAGAGGCCACAGGCCTATTCCAAGGCCTTTCTCAAGACCTCATATATACTCATATATACTGTATATATATATATATATATATATATATATATATATTATAGATTTCCCTTTAACATGGAAGTAAGAAGGATATTCTTTGCCACAGTTAGGCAATGTCATCAGTTTAATGGCATTCTTTGAATTTGCCTCTTTTAACCCTTACAAAGTAAAGATAAAAAGTCTAAATCAAACTTATATCAACTTCAGATTGGTGTAAATCTGATCAGTATACATTTAGTACTTCATTTAAGTGGTGTCTTGGAAGGTAAATTTAACTGTAAATTTTACAAAACCTCCATATTCATGAAATTGAGTAAGGCTTTTGTGAATGTATCATTCCAGTTTAACTCCAATAATATTTATTAGTCCAGTTTAATTTTACTTTTGAAAATTTTACCTTTCCCCTAATATTATTCGATTATCCATTATAGTATTAGAAACAGGGTTTATTAGAATTACACTGTGGAACCTATCTAACATGCAGGGGATTATTTTTTAAGGTTTGAGTTGTGTTTTGTATAAACATAATTATCATTGAGTCATATTTTGATATTTTGGGGTAAAAAATAAAACAAAAACATTTTCAAAATTTATATATACCCTGACCCTGAAAATAATTCAGAAATGAAAATACACCATCAGGGTTGGACTGGGGGTGTTGGGGCCCACTGGGACTGCTGTCCATGGCCCCACTGTTATGGTGGTGTGCTGTCCCAACCGGCTTGAATATCCCCGCCGGAGCCGCAGGAGATTGGGAGAGGGGTCCAGCTGGGGCCAGTCCGACCCTGTACACTATCAAAAACATGTCAAGATCTTGTAGGAGTCAATGGTAGAGGTCCCTTGAACCATTTGAACATGTTAATAGCCTTAATGATGCTCGAGTTTTCTTCAGTGGGTTTCACTTGAAAACTTATTCAATTAGCAAATTTGCTGATTCAAGTTTTTTCATTCAAGTTTTATTTTAAACTAGAAACCATTTTATTTGTGAGTTCATTTAAGGTTTTTAAAAAGCTCACACAGCTCTACTTTTAGTTTTACTTTTGACAAAAAAACTCCTGCAGTGTAAATTTATTTATCCTGGAAAATCTTGTGGAAAGTGGTATCAGATAAAGAATATGATTTGATGTTGTTCATTGTGTTTGCAAAAATCATCAACAAAATTATTAAAAAATTTATAAAAGTTTGTATTTCTATTTACATTGCCTAAGCACCGTGTTATAAAGCTTTACTTTAAACCATCTAAGACCTTTCATAAGCCACTAACGTCAAAAGTCAAGCAGCAGGGTAAAGTCAGGGTGTTAAGAACATGGAAAAACAGTGATGACACCACCTTTTACACAGCATGCTACAAGTGACTGCTGATTTTCTCATACAAGTTAATATGTAAAATTATTAGAAATGAAGAATTCATAGAAATATGCCTACAAATTTTTTACCTTGGAGGTTAGTTGAATACAGCTGAAAGATTACTAACAGCAGAAAATTGATCAGGATCAGTTGAAGCATTGGGTATGATCACAATTTCATTCAAACAATAGCTGACTGTAGACATGACTATATGGAATGTAAATGAGTGAATCCTTTGGCTTTACAGAGCTAAATTTATACTTTTGGAAATGAACATAACATCAATTTGTTTACTTGCCACCTGGGGAATGTAGAGTGGAATATAATGGGAAGAACCTTGGATAATATGGTGAATCTTATTTCATCAAGCCATGTAATTTCAATGTTCATGTGATATTTTGGGGCAAAAGTTAGGCAAGTATTTTTGGTGAAAAAATGTTTTTTTTTTTCTTAATTAAGTTATGATTGTAAAAAAGTACAACTGCAAATGCTCACGATTAAAGAACATGTGCTTAGCATGCTCGCCAGAAGAAAGCAGCCATCCCTGGACTTGAAGTGTTGGGCGTCCCTGTCACTTCACCACTAGACCACCAGGTAATATTACAGTTCAGCAGACAAAAAATACTGCTACTACTAAAGATACACAAGTATCTGTCCAACCCCCCCCGAAAGACTAAAGTATCAGGAGGATTAATCCTTCAGCCAATTGTCAGTTCTTTTTGTACTTGCATGTAAAGATACACAAGTATCTGTCCAACCCCCCCCCCTGAAAGTCTAAAGTATCAGGAGGATTATTCCTTCAGCCAATTGTCAGTTCTTTTCGTACTTGTGCAACATGAAGTTTAATTGATTGTGGATTTGCTTGAATTCATCTTCTTTAAGAATTAATTCAGATTTCATGATACTGGCTGTTGCCAGTTTGTGAGTTATCAAAATGTTAGGTTTCCAGGGAAGTAATTTCATATCCATGTTCAACAACGCTAGTTTTGGTGAGGAAGTTATCAATATATTTAGAGATGCAAATATCAAAAATAGATTGCCAAAACTGAAGAATTTTTGGGCAGTCCCACCAAATATGAGAAAATGATCCAACACATCCACATTGTCTCCAGCATGTATTTGTTGCCGTAGTAGGATAGATTGCATATACTGTAGCTTAGTCGGAACCATGTGCCATCTGTACATCAGTTTAATACTGGTCTCTAACAGTTGCGCTGATTGTGTAGTTGAGGTGAGTAGTATAAAATCGTTGTTCCAATCTATGCACTCAATTGGAGAACTCAAGTCTGCTTCCCATTTTTGCTGGTGTGAGTCAGGAGTTTGAAAAGTAGCTTCCATTAGTGTCGAATAATATTGTGAGATACGGGTTTCTTGGAAAAGCATTTTAGTAAGTCTTGATTGGAGTGTAGACATTGATTTGATTTTATCAATCGCAGTAGATTTAGAAAAACTGTTGAGCTGTAGGTATGCATAAAATATGTTTTTAGACAAGTTGTATTTGTATTTGACTTGTAGCTGATTAAACGACTGTAGAGTTGTCTGCTGGAAAAAGTCCTCAAACTTTGTTAGTCCTGCTTGATTCCATAATGTTAGGGTAATATGGGGAATAATATGGGGAACTTATCTTCAATATACTTTAATAAAAAAATGTGTACTGTTTTTATAAGAAACCTGACTATATGCAGTGACATTCTCCCTTCATCAAGGGTTGAATTTCGAAGTTAAAAAACTTCGACCATCGAATATTTTCAAAATTGTTTTTTCAATCAAAAACAGACTGTTTTCGATCAAATACAAATCGTTTGAATTCGAACGATTTTCACCAAAAAAATTTGCTTTTCAAAAACATTCCTCAAAAGTTATAGGAAGTCCCCCATAGGCTAAAACAGCAATTCAGCAGGTTTAAGGTGGCAAAGCATCAAATTCGAATTTTTAAAGAGCCAGTACTTTGATTTTTGAATGGTCAACTTTTTAACATTTTTTTCAAGAGGACATTATAGACAAATAGCATGGACCTTTTTACCTATAAAGAGGATCACCACACCAGAGGCCATCCCTTCAGACTAGAAGAAAAGGACTTTCATTTGAAGCAGCGTAGGTGGTTCTTCACAGTGAGGACAGTGAAGTTATGGAATTCACTGCCGGGTGATGTTGTGATGCTGATTCTGTTAATGACTATAAGAGGGGGATGATTTACAGGACAGACATAATATCAAAGGCTGTTGTGATACTAAACTTTACAGTTAGTATAGATATGGGCATATATAATTTATGGGAAAGAATGGAGGTGTGTGTGTATGGATGCTGGGTTTTCATTTGGAGAGGTTGAACTTGACGGATTTTGTCTTTTATCAACCCAATTTAACTATATAACTATAAGGTTTGGGGGTAACCATTTTTTTGGGGTATGTCATTTTACGTTTTCTAATGATCTCATGAAGAATGAAGACCTGAATTATAAGTGAAAACTGTATTGTCAAAAGAGAAAACAAAGATGCCACCTAAGTAGTGTATTGTCTAGAGCAGTGATCCCCAACCAGTAGCTCGTAAGCAACATGTTGCTCTCCAACCCCTTGGATGTTGCTCCCAGTGGCCTCAAAGCAGATGCTGATTTTTGAATTAATGGCTTAGAGGCAAGTTTTGGTTGCATAAAAACCAATTGTACTGCCAAACATTCTCTCCTGTAGGCTGCCAGTCCATATAGGGGCTACCAAAAAGCCAATCAGAGCTCTTATTTGACATCCACATGGACTTTTTCATGCTTGTGTTGCTCTCCAACTCTTTTTTTAAATTTAAATGCGGCTCACAAGCAAAAAAGCTTGGGGACCCCTGGTCTAGAGTGAGGAGCATTGATCATCAAATGCAACTATGATATTGTCAACTCAAATAACTTTATAAAATATCCTTTTTTCACAAGCAGTACTTTATTGCCAATACTGCAATGTTTTTTCATTCTTTGCAGGGACACAGGCATATTTTTGTGATGATTTACAAGTCATCAGAATATCAAAAAAAGTGATTTGGAATATTCTCTCTAATTATGTTTTTCTTTTTAAATAGACAATATATGGGATGAACCAGACAATGGTCACTGAGATTATCCTCTTGGGATTTCACATCAAATCTTCACATCTTCCGGATTCCATTTTTCTCTCTTAGCCTCCTGATTTATGTAGTGACTTTCTTTGCAAATGTCTTCATCAAAGTGCTGATCACAGCCATTCGTAATCTCCAGTTCCCCATGTACTTCTTCCTCCAGCAGCCTATATGTGACCTCCTGCAAACCACAGATATTGTACCTATCATGCTCCATGCTATAATAAAGGGTAAAATCCCACTGCCAGTTGGATGGTGTATTGCACAATTGTATCTTTTTTGTGGTTCAGAAATTTGGGAGTGTTTAGTTTTAACAGCAATTACTTTTTATAGCTATACTGTATTACTCTCTGTAACCCACTTCATTATTCTCATATAATAGACCACAAGGTTTGTATCCTGCTATGGCTCACTGTGTTTGGTATCTCCATGGTAATTGCATGTAGCATACAGTAAGTGCACAAGCAGACGTTGATGCTTTGCCAAGCATTTGATACAGTGCCCCACAAATGACTGTTTCTAAACTAGATTTTTAAATTAGCTTTTTGTACTTAATGAAGTCGTTTGCACATGGATACGAAACTGGCCACAGGATCGGGTACAGAGGGTGGTTGTTAATGGTACATTCTCTACTTGGAGTAAGGTTCTTAGTGGGGCCCTTCAGGAATCTGTCCACTTTTATTTAACTTGTTCATCAGTGGCTTAGGGGAGGGTATTGTAAGTAATGTATCAGTGTCTGCTGATGACAAAAAATTATGCAGCCCAATTAATTTCATTTTATTCAAATTCAGAGTTGGGCATATATTATTTAAGACTCCTCCTGTTTATTACTTAAATTCTTTTATGTGATTCTATCAAATATACGTGTAAATAGCCCGGCAGAGTGTGTGAGGAAACCTTCCTTCAGGGGAGGGAGGGGGCCTTGGGAAGCACCAGCGGGGTTTGGGTCTGACCCTGACAGCATCCTTGCAACAGGATCTTGACAAACTGCCAATCTGGGCAGCTAAGTGGCAGATGAGATTTAATGTTGATAAATGTCATGCACCTGTATGCAAGCTGCATATATCATTATTGGGACTGCACTAGGCAAATCCATAATGGAAAAGGACCTTGGAGTCCTTGTAGATAATAAATTTGGCTGTAGCAAGCAGTGCCATTCAGTAGCTTCATGGGAAAATAAGGTCTTGCACTGTTTCAAAAGGGCTATAGATAGCGGGAGGAGTGGTTATTCTGCCACTGTACAGGCCCCACGTAGAATATGCTGCACAGTTATGGTCTTCAGTGCTCAAACAGGATATTATTCTGTTAGAGAGGGTCTAGAGAAGAGAAACTAAGCTGGTAAAAAGTATGGAAAATCAAGGCTAGGAGCAGCGCTACGAAATAAGTTAGTGCTATAAAAATACATGTTAATAAAAATAATAATAATAATAATAATTTGACAAGTTAAGGTTGTTCAAACACTTAAGGGGTTATATGATACTATCTATGAATACAGGTGATCATATAATGATATCTCTAATGCTTTATTTACCAGTTAGTACTTCCAGCTGACAAAGGGTCACCCATTCTGATTGGGAGAAAGGAGGTTCCGGCCAAATATTCAGAAGGAGTTTTTTTACAGTGAGAGTTGTGAAGATGTCTCCTGAATCAGTGGTATAGGCTGATATATTAGATAGCTTTAAGAAGGGTTTGGTGGCTTTTTAGGAAGTGATGGAATATAGAATTATGAAAGATAGCTTATAGCTTAATATATATTTTACCCTTTATTTATACCCTTAGCTATACATTATTTCTGAGAGGTAACCAGTACAGAATGTCTTTGGTCCCAGCAGGGTTGGACTGGGCCAGTGGAGATCTGGGAACAAACCCAGTGTGCCAGTGCCAGGTCATTTAGACTGCTGCACTAGCAGTTTAATCAAAATTGTTTCTCTGAGAGATCTAATCATTTTAAATAATTCTCAAACTCTAAAAGAATTTCAAAGAAATTTAAAGAGAATTCTTGTTATTTGTGATAAAGAACTCTGTTCCAGTAGGCTGCCTTTATATGATGATAGCACCCAGCTTGAGGTATTTGCTCTTTTAAATCTCCAGGATAAGACAGGCTAGGACTCTGGAGCAAGGATTGTTCAGTATGCTGCCCAAATTAGTCTGCAGGAGGAGCTCTTCTGCCAACCTTGAGGACATGGGTGAGTCATGCAGATCCTCAGTCACCCAATCATCTGGTGGAAACAGTGGAATGCTATATTGTCGCTGAGGACAACTTGATGTTGGTTCAACCACAGCACAAGCATACCACAACACATCCATCTGCAAGGTCCCCAGGACTCTTGCATGAAATGCCAGCTGTCTGCCCTTGTATCTCACTTCCATAGCCCTCTAGTGCCATTCCCATTTGAAAGAATTGCAATGCACTTGGTAGGGCCACTGGTAAAGTCAGCTTGGGGCCATCAGTGTATTCTTGTAGTCATGGATTCTGCTACCCCGTACCCTGAGGCAGTCCCTTTAAGAAACACAGCCTCCAAAAATATTTCTAGAGAGCTGTTCTTCTAAATATGTTTGCAGGCACTGGCATTGCTAAGAAATCCTCACAGATCTAGGTTCACCCTTTATATCTAAGCTTATGAAGGAATTGTGCAAGTTGTTGAAAATCAAACAGTTAAGAACTTCTGTATTTCACCCCCAGACAAACCCCTGAAAAACATGCTAAACAAGGTAATATATAAGGATGGGAGGAATTGGGATTGCCTCTTACCATACCTTATGTTTGCCATTAGAGAGGTTCCCCTGTCATCCACTGGCTTTTCACCCTTTGAGCTACTGTATGGTCGTCATCCCAAAGTTCTCTTGGATGTAGCAAAAGAGACCTTGGGCAAGAAGTAACACCCTAAAGAGTATAGTGGAACATGTATGGTGTACAACCGTTCAGCTAAGGTTCAAACTTTCAACCCTGGGGACCAAGTGTTGGTTCTTGTCCCAATGTCTGAGAGCAGGTTCCTGGCTAATTGCCAACCAGAAAGGAGGAATTAAGAATAACGTTACCATGTAAGCTTAATAAAACCCTGGAAAGATAGAGATGTTCTCACAGCTGTAGTTCAACCCCTACCTCCTACCCAGTAGGGTATTAAAAGGGTTAACATAGTTGAACCCTTGTCAGAGCCACAAAAGCAGGACGTCAGGGAGTTTATGCAAATCAATACTGAGGTGTTTTCTGACATACCAGGTTGTACAAATCTGATAAAACATGATGTCATTACTGATCCTCAGGTTCGGGTCTGGCTTAAGCACTATTGGATTCCAGAAGCCCATAGACAGGCAGTGGAAGAGGATGTACAAAGGATGCTGGATTTGGGGGTAATTAAAAAATCTGTAAGTGAGTAGAATGCTCCTATTGTGCTTGTTCCTAAATCAGATGGGTCTATATGATTTTGCAATGACTTCAGGATGGTAAATGAAGTTTCAAAGTTTGA
>CM044435.1:141270860-141285746 GCA_024363595.1 Xenopus borealis | reverse complement strand
GCAGCATCTGTCTGGAGAAAAAGGCCCTCTGCTATCCTACATCAGCCTGTAAATCTTTCTTGAAATAAATAGGATCCACAAAAAGTTGCACCAACATCCAGCAGTGCAGAGAATGAGGCTTTACCTCAGTAAGTGTACCTGCTTCAGATTCAGGAAATTGGAATCACTTTAAAAAAAGGTTGAAACATATTAGTGCTTTAGACATGCATTCATATGATCATTTTGGGGTTCCCTGCTGGGTCCACAGCTCGTTAGATGCCTGTTACTTCCACATTAGTAACATATATGAAAAGAACAATAAAACTATAAAAATAAAACAATAAAACTAAACTAAAAAGATTTTAAAGGCTCTCCAGTTGTCTTTTTCATATATGTTCAGCAAATTACATGGAATATTGATACAGACAGCATTTCAACAAGTTCGGGGACATACTAATGAAAGGTGAGATATTGATAGCAGTCAGTGCCCTGTATAAATATTTTAACGTTCAGCCTATAAACCCTCTTTTAAAAAAGGCACTGATAAGTAAAGTAAATTTCTGTTAATGTGGAAAGTTACCTTTCAGGTTTTATGACAATTTCAATGTGAAAAGGAAAGAATACTGTAGGATAAGCAAAGTCACTGAGCAGCCATAATGCTATTTTGATAAATAAATCAATTTGGCACTACAGAGATGATGCTTTTATACTTGTTAAGGGACATAACATCAATTGTGTAACTCTCCCCTGGGACTTTTACAATGTAGACACTCTCAGGATGGTCTCTGGAGCAAGTTTAAGGAGAAGTTTATCATGAACTGGAATTTCTTCCAATGTACAAAAGATATTTCTTTGCCAAAGTGTAAATAGGAACGGTATTGCACATTTTACTTTAGCATTTACATTTTGTACAAATATTTCATTAGGGTAACACAATTTAAATATTCCTTTATCTCAAAACTACTTGAGTGCTTAGCTGAATCCAAAAACCACTACTCGCTACTAACACTCCTAGATCTCTCAGCTCTTTTGACTCTGTTGACCACCCTCACCTCCTCCAGTTCCTCTCTTCTCTGGCCTTTAAGACACCAACCTATCCTGCTTTTCCATTGCATCTTTTTCCTAGTGTTCATTGGTGGGGATGCTGCTTCACAGTCTCAGGGCTGTCACCTTTTAGTCAGCTTTCCTAGCAAATCAGAGAGGAGGCTCCTAAATAGACTCCAAAGGTAGTTTCTGTAGTTTAGTGGTTATCACATTTGATTAACACATGAAAGGTCCACGGTCCAAAACCAGTCAGAAACACTCTCTTGGTTGTTCCTGGGGCAGTTTGGTACGCTTGATCTGTGCCACGAGCCAATGGAAGAAATGCTGCACGTATTCATGGAGAAGGTGCTTTTTAATTGTAGAAGGTTCAGGATTTTAGGTATGGAAAAATATACAAGCAACCTATTAATATTCACAGTGGTTAGAATTAAGAAACTAGCAGAAGTACTTCAAAACAATGAGGCCGCTGGGTTTTTATCAATCTCACAGAAGCAACTTGGGTCAGTTGGGTTCAGGTGCTTAAATAAAATTACAGAAATTCAGAAAACAAGAAGACATGCTCAAAAAAAGATAGAAAGTTTCCACCCACCAGATTCAACAAAATGGCATCCAGGGTAAAATCCTCCATGGAGCACGAGAACTACCCTACAAGTAAACACAACAAGCCATGTGCTTCAGACAGTTGTTTTCCATTTAAACACAGGAAGATGCAGCAGTTAGTTGTAATCCTCATTACACAAGGTGTTTGTGGGGTCTCTGACCCTAGCTTAACAGTCTGTTATGCTACCAATAGATCTTTATGGTATGCCTTTCGTTTGCCATAATAATTCATCAAGATGATTCTGATTCTTTTATTTCTTATTTTCCCATAGTGCTCTCTCATGGAAATGTATTAACAAATAAAAAGTATTCCAAGCCACTTGAACTATTTGGGGGTGTGGGGTGGGAAAGGAATACACAAACACAAAGGCAGATGTTGAAAATATATTGGTTATCATGAATTTGTGGATTGGGAGGTTTTAGGTTCCCTTCCTGTCTGGCTCTGAGATTTACTTACAGTCGAATTTCAAATAAAAATTTTTTTTTAAATTGGACCAAATTTTTTTAAAGGGCATTTTTGATAGAAACCCTTAGTCCTAATCGTTCAAATGTATTGTTTGATTTGAACGATTCAAATGATTTTTTAAAAAAATCTTTCAAAAACACTCATTAAAGGTTCCAGGAGGTCCCCCATAGGCTAAAATAGCAATTTGGCAGCTTTAAGGTGGTGAAGTGTCAATTCAAATTTTTTTTACAGAGACAGTATAATTCAAAATTTCAATTCAAATTGAATTTTGGTGCTATTCGATAGTCGAAGTAGCCAAAAATTACTTCAAAATTCAAAAATGTTTTACTTCGAATTTTCACTTTGACCCTTAGTAAATCTGCCCCTTAATGTATAAACTGCATTTTGAAAATTGTAAATGAGAAAGCCAGTGTTCCTTTCTTACAAAGAAAGAAACTTTTTCAAGAGGGTTGGCAAAGTACCAGGCTTTTAATCTGAGGGTACAGGTGCCTGTTTGGGTGCTGACCATTTTTGAGGCATTTGTAGAAATGCACAAGTCATCATGAAATGGATCGCAGGTAAATGATCTCCGATGCCATGGGAGCCTTCGGATGAGAGTCTGTAATGTCTTTTGACTGACAAATACATAAGCAAAGGATCATTTGGGTTAGCACGCTATGTTGTGCCATCTAAAATGCGGCTTCTTCTAAGGGCCAGTAATTGCACACAAAGCAAATGTGTTATTTGTTATTTCTGTTGCATGTGTTATGCCCCCAGCATAGTTTGTTTGCATTTGCTTGTCATTCATTTAATTGTATTGGGTTATGCCTTTTATGGAAATGTCCCTCTTAGGCCACCATACCCCTATCATGTGACCCTGTGTCAGACCAGGAAATGACCAGTATAGCTGCCATCTTCACACTGTACAGAGATAGTACATTACAATCCACAATAATCTTATTCCATCCAGCCTTGTGGTAGCATCGTTGATACAGATAAAGGGTAAAACGTAAACGTAAAACGTAAAGGGTAAAAGGGAGAGGGGAAAAAGACAGGGAGCTGGAAAAAATCAGGAGAGGAACAGAGAAACACAAAGGGAAAATTGGGGGAGGGGAAAAAGAGACAGAGGCAGCTGGAAAAAATCGGGGGAGGGGAAAAAGACAGGGAGCTGGAAATTATCAGGGATGGGAAAAAGAGACACAGAGGGAGCTGGAAAGAGTCTGGGGAGGGAAAAATAGACACAGAGGGAGATGATAAAAATTGAAGCAGAGACAGAGAGATGCAAAGGGAGAATCGGGGGAGGGTAAAAAGACATAGGGAGCTGGAAAAAATCGGGGGAGGGTAAAAAGAGACAGGGAGCAGAAAAAAAATTGGGGTAGGGAAAAAGAGACAGAAGGAGCTGGAAAAAATCAGGGGAGGGAAAAAAAAGAGACACAGAGGGAAAATCAGGGGATGGGAAAAAGACAGAGGGAGCTGGAAAAAATCAGGGGAGGGAAAAAGAGACACAGAGGGAGATGATAAAAATTGAAGCAGAGAAAGAGAGACGCAAAGGGGAAAATCGTTTTAATTTTCTATCTTCCTAGTTTTAATAAAACTGAAGCTTAATAACCAGTGACAGTGGATTAGTAATCAGGAAGGAGTAGTGATGGGTGAATCTGGGGTGTTTCGCTTTGCTGAAATTTAGTGAATTTCTAGTAGAAATACTGGAAACAGTGAATTATTCGCGAAACGCAGCTGCGTCTTGTTTTGAATGTTTTTCGATGCTGGCGCCCATTAACAGCGTCAAAAAATGGACACCGTCGAATTTTCGCCCAGGCGAAATCTTTTCTGGCGTTTGATGAAGTGCCAACTCTGAGGGCACGAAACGTGTTCGTTTAACCACCCACCACTGCTGTATGTGTTGAAATAAAGCTGCCTTTTCACCAAGAAAAAGTGATTATTATCCTGCGAATCCTTGGTCAGTGCTATGCCGCAATTCAACTGGATTGAAGCAAGTTCCGGGTGTTGGAGATCCTGAGGACCGCATGTGAGCAGCGACCAGCAGGAACATTCACATCACAAGGGTGAGCTCCACTAAATTTGCTACCTTCACTTGTTTATACCAAGCTACACACTACCCCAGGGTAACACTCAGGGGCAAATTCACTAAAGCGCAAAGTGTCTAACGCTAGCGCTAATTCGCCAGCATGACATCAATTCGCAACTTTGCCAATTCACTAAAAGTCTCCCTGGCGAAAATTTCGCTGGCGAAGGAGATCGACTTGCTCAACTTCGCACCCTTACGCCAGGTGAAGTTGCGCACTAATGTTACCTCTTACGCTAGACGTTACTACGCCAGGTCAGAAGTTCAATGCAATAGATAGGAGTTTGAAAAAATAAAACTTTAAATTTTTTCTAAGTCCCAAAAAACAAAGGCATCTTTTACCTTTTGTTGGGTGATAGTCTGAAAAATAGCGAAAATTTTTTTGGGTGGTTACCCACCTTCCCCCCTACATTTCCTAACATATGGCAACACAACTATACAGGGGACACATGTAGGGCTATAGGACAACTTTATTTTATTTATTAAAGGTTTCCTGGGCTTGTGTAGTGGAATGTAGTGGCTGGAACATACACCTCAATTATACACTTAAGTTTGCGCCGTATGCAAATCAGGCATCACTAGCGTAAATGCACTTTGCCTGGTGAAGTAACAGTAGCTCTACTTCACTACCATTCGATGCCCTGAGCACAAATTCGCATCTTAGTGAATTTGAGTAGCGCTGGCGAAAATTCACCTGGCAATGCGAAGCTGTCGCTAGTGCATTTTCAGGCTTTAGTGAATTTGCCCCATAGTGAGGACAGGACACCATGATGAGATACCCCTGCAACAACCAGCTGAAATCTGCTAATAACCTTATAGAGGGTAAAAACAGAAAATAAATGTCAACTACAATTGTGGTAAGTAAATAAATACAAACATGCATAAACTATAGGTAGGCACTGAGCGCAGTAATAAGCAGGCAGCTAGCCATGATCATATAGTGGTTAGTACTCTGCTTTGTGGCTGCAACACTCCTGTAACACATCGTTAGTAGTAGTTTCCTGTGGGCTGACTCTTTAGCTGACTATACACATAACAATAGAATTATATGACACAAACACATTTGGAATCTCTATCTGAGCAAGGATTTGTGGTTTAAAAACCACATCAGGTTGAAAACATTTCATTCAGCTCCCTTGTCGAAAAAATGTGCACATTTTACATTTATGGCAACAAAAGTTACCCCAATGTGTACACATCTAGCCCCTTTCTCTCCTTTCCTATAACTGGATGCTAATCAGTTCTCTAATGTCCTTGTCTGGGAGAAAATTTTACTAGAAGGATCCTCCAGTGCCGTTCCTCTATCCGTCCAATAGATATACTTGAGGGGCTACAATCAGTCACAAAGGGAAATGGCCCACTGTTGACCATTCTATTCTTATTACTGGAAGCTACTTGCATTCCCCAAGCTATCCCATCTCTATATGAGTTCTTTTTTTTTTTTGCATTTTTAACAACAAAATAATAAAATAAAGTCAGAAACAAGAAAAAAGAGAAAAAGAAGTGAGGTTAAGGTATCAATTTCATCTAGCATCTTCCTATACCATTAGCCATGTGCCCCATATGGCGTCAAATTTCTCTGGGCACCCTCTGGCCAAGTATGTCAGTTTCTGACTTGGAAGAGTGTCATTCACCAGCTTTTGCCAGTACTGTAGAGAAGGAGGATCAAGGGCCTTCCAGTGCATTAGTATGGCTTTCTTAGCATAATATAGAAGCTGTAAGTAAAAGAGTCTATTATAGGAAGTAAATGGAACATCTCCAGTTAGTCCAAATAGGCAGAGTTCGGGTGATACGATATTTGTGAGTGAATTGGTTAGTGAATTCATTCAGGTACTGTAGCACCTTGCCCCAGAATCTCTGTCTCACAGTGCAGGACCAAAACAAATGGAACAGGGTACCTATCTCATCTCTACATTTAGGACATAGGTCAGATATATCTTCATAGATGGGGTCAAGTATGCTCTGTTTAAAAACTTCTATCTGGATGTATCTATCTCTCATTGAAATGGTAGCATCTGGAACTATTTTTAGTGCATCAGTCCACATCTCATCGTCTAACTCTGGGATGTCTCTGTGCCATTTCATCTTAGCTTTTTCTAGAGGGGAAGGGCCTGAACCTGGAGAGTGGTTTGGTCAGGTCTTGTTTATGGAGGTAAGTCTCTAGAGTGGTTTCATCTAACCTTATGGGCCTTGTAGGGAATTGCATATTAAAAGTGTGTCTCAGCTGTAAATACCTAAAAAAACATATTAGGTGGGGATGTATGTCTTGTCTCAGTAAATCATACGTTTTACATTCACCACTATTAACAATGTCCCCTAAGGCAGGGGTCCCCAACCTTTTTTGCACGTGAGCCACATTTAAATTTAAAAAAGAGTTGGAGAGCAACACAAGCATGAAAAAGTCCATGTGGATGTCAAATAAGAGCTCTGATTGGCTTTTTGGCAACCCCTATATGGACTGGCAGCCTACAGGAGAGAATGTTTGGCAGGACATCTGTTTTTTATACAACCAAAACTTGCCTCTAAGCCAGTAATTCAAAAATAAGCACCTGCTTTGGGGCCACTGGGAGCAACATCCAAGGGGTTGGAGAACAGCATGTTGCTCGCGAGCTACTGGTTGGGGATCACTGCCCTAAGGTTTTGACTCCCATCTGTGCCCATCTGGCACAGATGGGAGTCAAATGGAAGTGTGGGAGATGCAGCCCATGGAAGTGTGGGAGATGTTTATTGCCCCATAGTGGGGTCCTTGGGGACCAAGCCTCAGATGGACTCTTCTATATGATTTCTAATCAGGGAACACGGTTTTCAGGCAACATCTCACAAGCTAATAAAGCTTTGCCTTGGTTCTCCCAGACCCAGGACTTGGCAAAATGATGTTGTCCTAGCTGTTTCAGTTATTCCTTCAATAAAACTGGTGCCACTAGCACCACAGATGGGACTTGAACCCACAATCCCTGGCTTAAGGAGGCCAATGCCTCATCCATTAGGCCACTGCAACACACACAAAAGTCTTTTTTGAAATTTCTCTTTCAGTACTGTTTGCATTCATAGCAAATAAGTTGTATGAGTTTTGGTGGGAAAAGTTATTCAACTGAATGCAGACTGGCAAAACTTGAGATTCAAATGTTTTATTATGGTTTTATAGCCAAATAATGATTCACACATACTACATGATGAGTGATAAAGCCAAAAACATATTTGCCCCAGAGTGGCTTTGTTTTCCTGTAAAGACTTCACCAGTGTAAATCTATGAAACAAAAAAATGCAAAACAGATAGAAATGACAAATAGTAATATTCCTTATGCTCCTACAGAAGGCAGCAGAATTTGTGTTTTTTTGTTGGCAGGGTCACCAAATGACTGCATCTCTCCCCAATATACTGTAACTACCTTGAGGATGACTTGATTCTGGGCTCCCTGTGTGTGTCATTCTCTGTCTGCCCTATGCTCCCTGTGTGTCAAACTTTGCCTGCTCTATGCTCTCTGTATGTGCCACTTTCTGCCTGCCCTATGTACCCTGTGTGGTACAACGCAGATACAATGTTAAAAAACTGCTTCCAAGATTGACAGACCTAAAGCAGATTCTCTGTTGATGAAAAAATTTTTTTGAACAAGGGCACCAATTATCAATTATTAATATATTGAGATGGCAAATTTTTGGTTTTAAACCAGGCAAAGATTTCAATATGGCTTGTTTCCTATAAATGTGTACAAGTTTACTAAACTTTTAAATTTTTCTTTAGATAAACGATTTTGCCAGCTTGACCTCAGGGATAGTTGTCCTCTCTCATATAGGGTAAGTTAGTTAACGTACTTTCTCTTGATTGAGATTGATACATCGTTAATTGCTGGATTGTTGTGCCCTTTTCATTGATTAATGTGCAACTTTGAACTTTGTTCTCTTTTTCCTGGATGTTTTTAATCTTTATTTAAGGTCTCCTATCGATTATGAAAGTTATGAATTTTCTATTTTTATGGACAATTTTTCTTATCAATTTTTCTACTGGGACACTTTCACTCCTACGCATATCTTTAATTGGTGCTTTTTAATTTTTTCGATTTACTCATTATTTTTTCAGTTTGTTTTTCTCTATTTATGAATTCTGTTATGTATTCATTTGAATTAATTTTTGTATCGGTTAATGCACTTTTCTGAGCAATTACCTGTTTAATTAATGTGGTTTAATCAATTTTGTTAATTATGGTTACACCCACTTAAAGTGGACCCGTCACCCAGACACAAAAATCTGTATAAGTCCTTTTCAAATTAAACATGAAAAACAATTTCAAATTTATTAAAGCATTCATAGCTGTTTTAAGCTCATTTAAAGATCTCAGCTGTCAATCAAATATTGTCTGCCCCTCCTCTATGCCTTAGGCATAGAGGTGGGGCAGATAATTACTTTCAATTTCCATTCAGCACTTCCTAGATGTCACTGCTCCCCACACATTCCCCCAGTTCTCTTGACCATTTAATTGTGTAGCCAGGACATAGGGATAGACATCGGGTCCCCCATTCTGGTGCACAAACAAGATTCTGAGATGATGCAAGGCTTGTCTTAATAACAGTGTCCACAAAATGGCTCCTGCCAGCTTGCTATAATTTTGAATTCCCAGACTGAAGGAAACAAAAATAAAATCATTTATATAGTGTTATTAAGGTTCATTTTGCTTGACTAATGTGATAAACATATGATTTTGAATATTTTTTTGGTGTGACGGGTCCACTTTAATGGTCACGTTACTAACCCATGCTTTAAAATTGCTGTGTGCATTCTGTTCCAACATGCTTCATAAAGGGGTTATCCCTTAAACATTGCATGCCGCATTAAATAAATGCATGCCACAGACTTCAATGCAATTCAACAAATTTTTGCAATTATGTGAATTTTTGGCAAAGAAAAACTAGTCCTGCCCATCACAATTCCTGGACCTCTTTGTTGGGGCCTCTGGCTCCTCTACTAACTTTCCTGATCCTGCAACACTCCAGATGAGACCTTAAATCTTAGGGAGCAAGCCCTCGCAATGATGTGGAGGCAGGGTGTAGTGTAACTGTAACTGTATTCAAGGTGCAAATAATTGGGCGGCAGTGGTTCTTATAATTTAACCAAAGAACATATTTATTGAACAGATAATCCACACTGGAGTGTACAGCAATCACATCTGCATGTGCAGGATCAACAGTGGATAGGCAATACTCACAGCACCTTTGGTCATTGACCGTCCCCTTCACACATGGAAGTCAATGTATTTGCAGCCTTGAGGAGGTACACCCAGCTTTCAACCTTTTCCCTAAGTGGAACCTGAGGAGACACTTTCAATCCTAGGACTGCACAATTATGGTGAAAGGCACTAAGTTTGCCCAGGGGCAGTAACCAATAGCAACCAATCAGCAGGTAGAATTCACTAGTCACCTGTTAAATGCAAGTATCTTATTGGTTGCCATGAGTTACTGCTCCTGGGCAAACTTAGTGCCTTATATTACATATAGGGGTTAGTCCCTACTCTGGGCAATTAGTACCTGGGATCTTAATCCCACTCACAATCCTCGTAGGAGCCTCAAACTGCTCAGCTAAATAATCCTATCTATCTTTCACTCATAGAGTGACCTATAACTGTGAGTAGCCTATCTATACTAGACCTGACCTGTATAGGTTCCACTCGAGCTCTGCCTGCCTGCTCAGGCCAGAGCCAGCACAAGATACACTGAAAGCATGGCTTACAATCTTTTTATACTTTAGCAAAGTGCCATTTACTGGTCACTGTGAGTAACAGCAAGGGGCATGGATTATAGCAGGAATAAGAAACAGTTCACCCTCCTAACTGTATTTTGGGACCCACTTAGGTGTCCATAACACTTGGGGACTGCCTGCTAAATATAATGGGAGGTTAATTTACCAGTCCCCTACACTAGGGCAAAAGAAAATTAGGTTTTCAGGAACCACAGAGTCTGCATGAAAATGCATATTTAATGTTACCATTGCTTGACTTGTGGCCCCTTCACCACCCCCCATTAGCTGTGCCCATTATTCTGTGCACCCTTCAGGTCCATGATTCACTGTCCATCATTCAACCACCCGTTCTTGCTCCAGCCCTATCTTCCATGCCACCATTAGCTTTTCTTTATGACTCCATCAGACAAGCACATTTTTTTTGTTTTGCTACCTTGACAAAAAAGTTAGGGGTGGGGGGCTGGGGTCACCATTGTGCCTTTCCTCTCCCAACAGGCTTCCATCTACCTGGATACACTTGAAAAATTCAATGCCTACTGTGAGCTGATGACTAATCTATTCTGACTGCCAGTAAGTGTTTTTTAAACACAGGGGTTCTGTAAAAACATTTAAATTACATTAAATTTAGGGGGTTCTTTATCAAAATCTGATTAATTTTAGATAAAAAAACCTTTGCCATTGATTTCTACAGGACCCCAACAGCTTGAGGTTTGAGTATTTTCAGAGTTAGTAGCCTTGGGGTATAATAAATCATGAAAATTTCAAGATTTTTCAACTAAAAATTCAGATTTTATAGTAAAGAAACTCACATTTTTGGAGTTTTTGACATTTGGACTATAACCCCTCTTTAATTTAGTATTTTTTCATTTGTTACCTACAAATAAGCTAGAAACATCTCATTTTTAACGAGAAAGTTTTTTTTATTATATTGTCCTGGTGAGAGCCCTGAATGTAATTTGACCCATGATTATCCGTGTAAGTACCGATACAATGTTGGGTACACAGATTGTTTTATTTGCTGCGTAAATTTGTGTTTTTTTGGGCAGTTCAACCTGAATGCCTCCCCCATGGCAACAAAGCAGCTTTTTAAAATGAACTGAATTAGTGTTTCTAAAGTATAACAATTTTTTACCAGTGTAGAGGATTAGAACATTATATTAAAATGAATACAATACACTTTTATTTTCTGTGAAAAACTAGAATCAAACGTAGAACTTCAACACTACAGTCAGCAACTTTAACAAGTACACCACCTTGGAGTCATTTATGGGATGGACTATTACAGATGGTCTTTATGTGCTGGGAAGTTAATATTGCACTAATAAAATATAGACTTATAGAATCTGCAACCAAAAAGTTATATAGCAATGTTCTACTGTGCAAATACATTATCTATGGTGTTCTATGATGCAAGGGTAGAGAATAAGCTCTGTGATTCACCCAATGCAGCAGGTCTAAAACTACAATCATTCAGGAATTTTATAAATTAGGTCTAAAAGCAATGGCTATGTGTATGAGGCACTGTATCTGCTGTATGACTACAACTTTCAGCTTAGTCAGGACATGAGGTGAGATGTGCAAACCTACTGTACACAACTAATAATGTTATCCAAGACACAAGCAAGTTCATGCTTTTTGTGGCAAATTAACAAATTAAAAACTGTCATAAATAGTTCAAAATAGGGGCAACTTAACCATTGTGTAAAACTCCTTATAAGTAGATTTGATTTTACATATACTTTTGAATAACAACTTTAATCTCATTGTTTCTCAGGCTATATACTGTTGGATTGAAAAATGGTGTTCCAACTGTATAAAGAAGAGTAAGCATTTTATTGATATTAAAGTCATGTTGTTTGGATGGTAACATATAAATTATTATGAGAGACCCAAAGTACATACACACAACCATTAAATGGGAGCTGCAAGTGGAGAAGGCTTTGTGTCTTCCTTCAGTAGAGGAGATCCTGAGAATAGCAAGGCCAATAGAAATATAAGTAAAAATGATGAAGCAAAAAGGGAGCAGCATACAAGGAATCAGTAAAATAATATCGGTTAGTGCCACAGCTTTATAATCTGTGCAGGATAGTTTAAGAAGTGGGGTGAAATTACAAAAATAATCATCTATGACAAATGGGCCACAAAATTTCAAATTAAATGTCAGAAGAGTCATAAGCAAACTCAATATAAGATCTAAGGCCCAAGAACAAATACTTATATAGAGGCAAAGCTTGAAATCCATATTGGAGACATAATGAAGTGGGAAGCAGATGGCCAGATATCGGTCATAAGCCATGATTGTGAGGAGATAAAATTCTGAAGATGATGAAACACAATAGAAGTAAAACTGTGTGATACAACCAGTAGCTGATATTGTGCCTCCTCCATTCAGTAATAACTGCAAGAAATTTGGAGTAATACTGGTACTGAGCAAGATATCAGACAGAGACAGCTGGGAGAGAAGGACGTACATCGGAGATTTCAGGGTTGGAAGTGTTATTACCAATGTAATTATGAAAAGATTTCCAAATAATGTCAAAATATAAATCCAGAGAAGCAGAACAAAGAGTAACTCATTTGTTACCTGTGAATTCTGAAATCCCAAAAGAAGAAAAGTTATACCTGATGACTGATTCATTTTATATATCGCCTGCAACCAGAAAACATAGTAGTTTAAAATAATGTACTCTTATTACATTTGTGGTAAGAATGAGAAATGGAATAGATGAAGCTTATCCTGCACTTTCCAGTTCCTCAAGCCTAACATTTCACGTTTAGCAGGAATGTAAAATTTGCAGCATCTGTCTGGAGAAAAAGGCCCTCTGCTATCCAACATCAGCGTGTAAATCTTTCTTGAAATAAATAGGACCCACAAAAAAGTTGAACCAACATCCAGCAGTGCAAAGAATGAGGCTTTACCTCAGTAAGTGTACCTGCTACAGATTCAGGAAATTGGAATCACTTTAAAAAAGATTGAAACATAGTGCTAAAGACATGCGTTCATATGATCATTTTGGGTTTTTCTGATGGGTCCTCAGCTCATTAGATGCCTGTTACTTTGGCTCTTCCACAGTACAAAGAGTAGACAATCTCCAACATATAGTAGTAACATATATGAAAAGGACAACTGTAGAGCCTTTAAAATCTTTTTGGTGTAGTTTTATTAAATAAAACTAAACCAAAAAGATTTTAAAGGCTCTCCAGTTGTCAGTTTCATATATGTTCATATTTTCAGCAAATTACATGGAATAATGATACAGGTAGACCATTTGAACAAGTTGGGGAACATACTAATAAAAGGTGGGATATTGATAGTAGTCATTGCTAATGGGAAAAGGAAAGGATACTGTAGGATAAGCAAAGTCACTGAGCAGCCATAATGCTATATGGATAAGGAAATCCATTTGGCACTACAGAGATGAGGTTTATATACCTTTGATAAGGGACATAACATCAATTGTGTAACTCTCCCCTGGGACTTGTACAATGTAGGCACTCTCAGGAAGGTCTCTGGAGCATAAGGAGAAGCTTGTTATGAACTGGAATTTCTTCCAATGTACAAAAGATATTTATTTGCCAAATTGTAAATATGAAAGGTGTTGCACATTTTACTTTAGCATTTATATTTCAGTAGGGTAACACTATTTAAATATCACATTGCAAAGCAAAAGCCTCCTCTCTTCTTTCCTTTATCTCAAAACTACTTGAGTGTTTAGCTGAAGCCAAAAAACACTTCTTGCTACTAACACTCCTAGATCTCTCAACTCTTTTGACACTGTTGACCACCCTCCCATCCTCCAGTTCCTCTCTTCTCTGGCCTTTGTGACCCAAACTCCAATGGACTCCAAAGGTAGTCTCTGCAGTTTAGTGGTTATCACGTTCGATTAACACATGAAAGGTCCATGGTCCAAAACCAGTCAAAAACACTCTCTTGGTTGTTCCTGGAGCAATTTGGTACGCTTGATCTGTGCCATGAGCCAATGGAAGAAATGCTGCACGTATTCATGGAGAAGGTGCTTTTTAATTGTAGAAGGTTCAGTATTTGAGGTATGGAAAAATATATAAGAAACCTATTAATACTCACAGTGGTTAGAATTAAATGTAAGAAACTAGCAAAGGATCATTTGGGTTATCACGCTATGTTGTGCCCATTGCAAAAAGTATTTGTATCTAGGTCTCATCTGGAATGTTGCTTCTTCCAAGGGCCAGTAATTGCATGCAGAACAAATGTGTTATTTGTTATTTGTGTTGCATGTGTTATGAAAAACTCCACAAAAGACGGCACTTCTGGATGTAGTTTATTGGGAACGACTAGTGATGGGCGAATAAATTCGCCCTAGGCAAATTCGCGGCGAATTTCCGACATTCGCCGATGGTGAAAGTTTCGGCGAAACGCTCACAAAAATTTGCTGCGTGTTTCGTTGCGTCACTTCAAAACAGCACAATCTGTGCAGTGAAAAATATTTTTTAAAATAAATTAATATATATTAAAATATGCCTTTTTAATTTTTCACTATTTTAAATAATAATTACAGATGTTTTGAAAAGATAAGAGTCCAGTAACAATGCAGGGCATGTGTGTAACTAAGTGAAACACGCGTGTAAATTGCTCTTCTCATTGACTCCAATGCTATTCAGCACATTCACACACAAAGAAAAAGATGCAATTTTTTACAATTTTTTTTCACATTTCCATACGTCCCAAAATTTTGGAAGTAAAAAGAGGGACAGAATTTTTTTTTTCCATATGTAGCGCTGCAACATTTTGACCACACCCATTTTTGTGGTCACACCCACTAATTAAAATGTTCGTTTTACCAAATTTGGCAGGTTATGAAAGTTTTAAAATATTTCTTCTTAACTAAACTGTGACAAATACAATCAATTACTTATTTTGTTATATCAAAATTGTTCAAAAGCATCTTTTTTGCACCTGTTAGCTGTTAGCCAATTAAGTTAGAAACTTTGTTTCTTTTTCTGGCTATTCCGTGCAGAGAAAAGAGG
>CM044435.1:141247563-141261005 GCA_024363595.1 Xenopus borealis | reverse complement strand
ACTAATATTGTACCACCTCCATTCAGAAATACCCAGAGCAAATTTGGAGTAATATTGGCAGGGAGTAATATATCAGACAGAGACAACTGGGATAGAAGGAAGTATATGGGGGATCTCACTGCAGGAACTGTTAACATAAATATGATTATAAGAAAATGACCAGGTTATGAATGTTCCAAAAGAATGAAATAAATACATGTTTATTCATTGGGTTTATCTTATCCATTGACTTTGATCATAAAAACAGAGAAGTTAGAAGATATACTGAAAGTTAGAGATACTCACCCTCTCTCAAAAATTTTGACAGCAGTATTTTCAGCAGTGAATTTTCGCGGGTGATTGCGGGAATGTATTCACCGGAGGCAAAACGCAGAAATTTGCAGCGAATTCGCACCTGGCGAATAAATTCGTCCATCATTATTCTTGTACTAGGCTCCCAGAGCTAATAGGTTTCTTTAAATATATACTAATAAATAAAATATACATATTCACTGTACAGGGTTTTACTCTTTATTAAATGGAAATGGGCAAATACTTTTCTTTTTTTTTTTTTAAAGAAATTACACATTTTAAAAAAGCAACTTTTATCTCACTTCTGAGTGTATAAAGGTCTCCTAAAGACATTTAGTTTCACACATGTTTCAGTAGAAGAACCTTGATGTCATTGTTTCTCAGGCTATATACAAGTGGATTGAAAAGTGGTGTTACAACTGTATATAGAAGAGACAGCATTTTATTGATATTAAAATTATGCCCCTTGGATGGTACCATATAAACTATTATCAGAGTCCCATAATACATACACACAACTATTACATGGTAGCTGCAAGGGGAGGCTTTGTGTCTTCCTTCAGTAGAGGAGATCCTGAGAATGGCAAGACCAATGGATCCTGTGTGCCTTGGATCCTTCTATGTCTATGATATATTGAGGTGGCCGTGCCTCTTCCAAAGAGCACCAGGTATCGTTACTTATCTTCAGGGTGTGCGAGTCCCTATTCTAATTCAAGACCAATGGAAACATAAGTAAAAATGATGAAACAAAAAGATAAAAGTGTAAAAGGTATGATCAGTATAATTTGTGTTAGTTTCACAACTTTATTACCTGTGCAAGAAAGTTCAATAACAGGAGAAAAATAAAAAATGGGCCACATAACTGCAAATTAAATGCTAGAAGACTAATTGTCATACTCAATATAAGGGCTAAGAACCAAGAACAAAGACTCAAATTAAGGCAAAGCCTAAAATCCATAATGGAGGCATAATGAAGTGGGTAGCAGATGGCCAGATATCAGTCGTAAGCCATGACTGTGATGAGATAAAATTCTGAACCTGCTGAAACACAATAAAAGTAAAATTGTGTGATGCAACCGGTAGTAGATATTGAGCCTCCTCCATTCAGTAATAACCACAAGAAATTTGGAGTAATACTAGTACTGAGCAAAACATCAGCTACAGACAGCTGGGAGAGAAGGGCCTACATGGGAGATCTCAGAGCAGAGACTGTTATTACCAATGTAATTATAAGAAGATTTCCAAATAATGTCAAAATATAAATCCCAAGAAATGGAACAAAGAGTAACTCATTTATTATCTGAGAGTTCTGAAAACCCAAAAGAAGGAAAGATATACCAACTGACTGATTCACTTTATGCATTGCCTGAAATCATAAAAAGAAAAAAATAAGATACTGTTGAGTCAGAGATTGTTACCTACTTGCACCTTGTCCAACACAAAACTTCCAGGAGTCCTCTGCCCAAAAAGAATTATTGTGGGCTGAGCAATATCATACAGCAAAGAACAGACATAACTCTATACTGCATGGATAAGAAAATCCATTTGGCATTACAGAGATGAGGATTTTATACCTTTGGAAGGGAACAGAACATCAATTGTGTAACTGTCCCTTGGGACTTGTGTAACACAGACACTTAAGGAAACTCCCTGTAGCATAAGTAAAAGTTTGTTACTAATAATGTCTTTCAATATTCAGTACATATTTACATTGGGGGTTACTTATAAAGATTGCACAAATGGTTGTTGTGCCCATGGTTTTTCCTGAATGCTAAAATATTGCACTGCTGTGCCCATCTTTCTGTTTTTTTTATTTTTTATTTTAGGACACTTAGTCCCTTTTGTACACTTATTTACATTTAAATGAAAACACCAAAAATGTTCTGGACTGATCATATACGGCGGTTGTACTGCTAATAGGTTCCATGAACAACTGGGTGTGAAATCCTTTGCGCAATACACCATTTTTTTCCCACACTGCATGCTTACCTAATTGGAGCTACTAATGGAAGCCTTCTGAGGCGCATTTTGGAGGCTAGGCATGGCCTGATTGTTTGGTGCTATTCAGTATATTTTTGTTACCCACAGCCGAAGTTTACAGTGATAGTCTGTGAACCCATGGACAATATTTCCTGAACACGAGGCGATACTTACCACGATTAGAGCTACTGAGCTCATTATTTTGGCTCAATTATACAGTTACATGTAGCATTGGTGTAATTTATGTGTAAAAGGGATCCCTTTCTTTTCTTGGCAGCGCTGCCTGTTTTTAAATTGTATGTTATTTTAATATGCTCTGCTTCGCATGGTGGAAAATAAAAATAGCTTTTTAGATACGTTTGTACTATTTACTGACATCCCAGATCTATGTGAGTCGAAAATTAGCCCTCTAACTATTTTTGGTGTTTTCATTTTCATTAGTGATGGGCGAAACGGGCGCGTTTCGCTTCGCCGAAAAATTCGCGAATTTCCAGAGAAATTCGCGAATTTTTCGCCATTTGGCGAAACGAGTCGCGCGTCGTTTGTGACGCGCGTCGCGTCGTTTTTGACGCACATCGCGTCGATTCCGACGCATCGCGTCATTTCCGACGCGCGTCGCGTCAAAAACGACGCGCGACTCGTTTTTGACGCGGCGAATTTTTGGCGGCGAATTCTTCGGGTCGTTTCGCGAATTTATTCGCCAGCGGCGAATCGCGGGAATTCTCCGCGAATTCGCCCATCACTAATTTTCATTTCATGTGGGCATTTCTACACACATAGTCTGGTGGGTTTACTTATTATTACATATTAACCTTTATCCTCATTTGGTTTCTTTTTGGGTTTTCTTATTTACATTTATTTACATGTATTTGCACACTCAGACAACTTTTATTAGCGCACAAACATGTATTCATACATGTTTTTTTTTAATTCTTCATTGTACTGTTATCTTTGCCTATTTCAACAGTATGACTACTGGATAATTGATTTGGGCCACTAATAACAATGTCAGTCAGTTATTTTGTTATTTCAATGATTTACATTATTTTTGTAGTTTTATTGCAATTTTGTCCCTGCAGTTTTGTTCCTTATGTATATTTAGTATAGTTTTGCTGTTTGGTGCTTTGGTATAGAGATGTATATTTTACTTAGTTTGATCCGTCAGAATATATGCTTTCCAAAAATATATGCTTATCTGAGGGTCTTTTTACAGTCTGGGGGTCTTACGGCAGGGTACTGTTTTCAGCATCTGAGTTGGTTAGCGTGAAAATTCATATGTATGTTTTTCATTTGGGGTCCGTACATACCACATACTTTGGTAATTCTATGCATATTGGGCATCAAACTAGACCTCTGACATCCATATTTAGGGTGATTTTTCTTTGTTCATGTGAGATAAATTTGACAAACTTCAACATTTTTAGGCGATTTTCAGAAATGTTGTAAAAACCTCTATGTCTAGAAAAACTTTGCAGTTTGGTAGTTTGGTGTAGAACAACATCTTTATCTGTATTGGATTGTGTACAAAAATATATGACTCTGTGGGGTCTTGTGCTGTTAGGAGGGTCATTTGCCAGACAATGCTCAGTCTTAGTAATGGGTGAATCTACCCCGTTTCGCTTCGCCGAAAAATTCGCGAATTTGCTAAAAAATTCACAAAACGAGTCGCACATTGTTCTTGTCACGTCGTTTTCGTCGCACATCGCGTCATTTTCGTTGCTGCGTGTCAAAGACGACGCGTGACACGTTTTTTTGGCGAATTTTCGCTGGCGTTTTGCTAATTTATTCGCCAGCGGCGAATCACGGGAATTCGCCACTGGCAAATAAATTCGCCCATCACTACTCAGTCTCACACAAAAGGCGAATTGGCAGTGGAGAAAATTTATGTGCACTATTTTTATTTGGGGTGCACATGCCAGCTGCTTTGGTATATCTATGCATACTGGACACCAAACCGTTCCGTAGACCATTGGTGTCTATATTTAGGATGTTTTACAATTGTATGTAAGTAATTGGGTGAGATAAATATGGCCAATTGCAATATTTTTAGACGATTTTCAGAAATGTCATAAAAAATGCTGCCTTTAGCATAGTTTTGCAGTATGGTGGTTTGGAGTAGAAAGACATAATTACCTATTTTTAACTCTTCAGAATGTGTACTTTCAAAGATATATGGCTCTGGGGGTCTTTGTGCTGTTAGGAGGGTCTTTTGGCACACAATGCTCAGTCATAGGTATTTGTTCACAGAAGGTTAATTGGCAATATAGAAAAGTCATATACACTATTTTTATTTGGGGTCCGCACATGCCAGCTGCTTTCGTATATATTTGTGCATACTGGACATCAAACTGTTCCATAGACCCTTGGCATCAATATTTAGGGTGTTTTACAATTGTATGTAAGAAATTGGGTGAGATAAATGAGGCCAATTGCAATATTTTTAGGAGATTTTAAGAAATGTATAAACAACTGCCTTTATCACCAAATTTAGGAAAGGTTTGCAGCTTGGTGCTTTGAAATAGAAAGATGTGCATACCAATTTTGGATTTGGGAGAATGTGTACTTTCTGAAAATGTATGGTTTGTTGGGGTGAACTTACTTTTTTCTAACTTTGCCCCCCTCAAATTGATGTAAATCTGTTGATTTTGCAGTACCTGAAATGACAGACCATATGGGGGGGGCCACGTGCTTGGGTACACCTATACATATTGGGCATCAAAATGTGTAGAGGACCCTAGGCATTCGTTATGGGGTGATCTATCTTGATACCTAAAAGTATGTGTGGAAATACGATGCTGCAGTGTGTAAATGTCACCAAATTGCCAAATTTAGGAAAGGTTTGCGGCTTGGTGCTTTGGAGTAGAAAGACGTGTACCCATTTTGGATTCGGGGGAATGTGCACTTTCCAGAATGTATAGTTTTTGAGGGTGAACTAAATTTTTTCTAACTTTTCTAACTTTTGCAGGGGTGCAAAAATATCATGTTACAATTGTTTCTGCTATTTGCTTTAGAAGTCAATGGGGCTCATTTATAAACTTTGCGTGGGTCAGATTGGTTTGCAAAGTGAATATATTTGCTCTGTGCCTGGTCGTGCAAACAGATTTGCAAATTTGTTTTGCACAATGCAAATGTCTATAAGAGCTTTTTGACCCTTTCGCTGCCAGCCATTTTGTCCTAAACTCAACATCTACTGCCAAGCAGTTTTTAGACGTTTTGTACTTTCGCTTTAAGGGCCTTTCCTGGGGGGGTCTTTTATTTTATCAAGGAAAACAATATATTGTTTTTTTTTTCCCGGGACAACCTGAGCTTTCAAAATATGTTACATGATACAAACACATAAACAGTATCAGAAACATAATTTATTTTATGCACAAGAACACAGCAGATTTAGAAAGTCAATGTGTCTCAAACATGCCAGTACCAAATATATATCGTTTTATTGAGATTTCTCACAGAGCAAAATCTCTAAGCAGTACACTACCAAATTTCCAAAACACTGCTCCACAAAAAGGCATACTTTTCAAGGTCAAACATTCCACGAACAGTAGGTTTACCGTAGAAAACTACTCATTATTAGAAAGAACAGATCCTGGAGAATCAAAAATGGGTAAATATATCTCTGTACGCCAAACTACCAAGCTGCAATTCTATCCTAAATTTATAATTTTTTATAGAAATTGTTGAATTTTTTGAAAAATTACCCCAGAGCTTCCAATCTACAGCAACGTATCTCTCACACATCATTGGGTACCAAAATATAACACAATAAATATGATTGCCAGGAGTACAGTGAACATTTAGATCAGGGGTGTCCAAACTACAGCCTGCGGGCCGACTGCGGCCAGGGTTAGATTACTGACAAGGTGTGGCCTGCCTGGTTTTATGGGTTTTAGGGATAAGATGCGCTATCCTCCACTTCCAGACTGCCACTAATCAGGGCCAGTCTAGCTCAAGGGCGCTGGATAGAGAAAAACATCACCTGCTCCCCATGTTGGCCTGGCACAACTTCCGGGTTTCCGGGGCCCCTGCGCTGATCCACGACTCATATCGCAGAGCCAGCTTCCTGCAGAGGCGTCTGACGACTATGGACTGTGGGGTTAGTTGAATTCCAACTACAAGGAGGTGAAGCGGAGCATCAATGGTGAGAGGGCCAGCAGAGCTCTGAACTGGGGGAGGGAAATTCTTTGGACCTGTCACCACCTTGACCCTGGAGAAACAAGTGTTGTGGCAGATCCTAAAGCTGATAAAGCTCTCTAATTCAGCTTGGGCTCAATAGGTAAGCATTCTTTTATAACTGGAAAGTGTTCTCTCTCTCCAGTTTAAAACTTCAGTGAACTTTTACATGTCTCATTTGTTGTGGCAGCATATGTATTCTCTGTACTAAGCACAATTCAGCAGGAACAGTCCCCTACGTTTTCGCATAGTCTGTACAGAGAGATATATTTTGCCTGGGATCCAGCATGTCAAGCTGAATGGTCGGCCCCCCACACATTTTCACGTCACCAAATCTGGCCCTCATTGTAAAAGTTTGGACACCCCTGATTTAGATGCTTGATATGTATGTGGCATATAGAGGCCCCAAAATGTAGACACCCCATGTGAGCTATCAGTTATGTATTTCCAGGTACTGCAAAATCAACACATTTACCTCATTTTGAGGGGGGCAAAATTAGAAAAAATTAAGTTCACCCTCAAAAACCATACATTTTCAGAAAGTACACATTCTCCCAAATCCAAAATTGGTATGCACATCTTTCTATTTCAAAGCACCATGCTGCAAACCTTTCCTAAATTTGGTGATAAAGGCAGTTGTTTATACATTTCTTAAAATCTCCTAAAAATATTGCAATTGGCCTCATTTATCTCACCCAATTTCTTACATACAATTGTAAAACACCCTAAATATTGATGCCAAGGGTCTATGGAACAGTTTGATGTCCAGTATGCACAAATATATGTAACCCTTTCTTGGCTATAATTAACCAAACCAAACTAGCATAGGTAGAGCATTGGTTACACGCGACTCTTTCACTCTCAGGTAGGGCTTTCGCTAAGTGGAAAATCACGTGTGAGGTAGTTGAACTACAACTCAATACTGCAATAGTGTGTAATAACAGGTGTTGGACTCCAGGGGTTCTTTGTGCAAACAAGTAGAACAGGTTTATTTACAAGTAGCAGCACAGGGTATCATATACTCACATACATTAGTATAGTATCAGCAATGGCATAACACAGGTACAGCGTAGATTATGCCCTCAGGTAGGATACAAGGATGGGAGTTGTAGTTGCACCAGTCAGGTTAGCAATGCCCATGTGGTCCGGATCCCACCAGCAGGTTAAGGTGACTCAGGGGTTAAACACTATTCCTGTAGTCCCTATCTCTGAGGTCCCTTCACTTCAGGCAAGGTAGAGCCTGAGGGAGAGCTACTCCCTACTATCCTCCTTGATGGGGCTTTGAGCTGCCCTTTCTCTCTTTCCTCTCTATCTCACCTCTCCTAGAGAGTGCTATGACAGGAATATCCTCACTCTGACTATTCCTTGTTCACGGGGCCCTGTTCCCCGACTTACTACAGGTAGTAGTACCTTTATGGCATAACTTCTGGGGCCTTGACTCCAGGCTCAATGGATCTCCTGAGTAATGGTAGCTGCTGCAGGCCAAAGAGGAAGTGCCACTCCCTGCAAGCACCTTTAATTACTGCACTGCAGGGGTGGGTCACAACCTGTAACCAATAATATGATACATTATAGCTATCTGGACCTTAGTCCAATAGCAGGTAGTTAAAGTAAGGGCAAGGGAAGAAGCCATAAGGGCCATGCTACTTATGGGTCCCTACATATATACGAAAGCAGCTGGCATGTGCGGACCCAAAATAAAAATAGTGCATATGACTTTTCTCTACTGCCAATTTGCCTTCTGTGAACAAAGATCTATGACTGAGAATTGTGTGCCAAAAGACCCTCCTAACAGCACAAAGACCCCCCAGAGCCATATATCTTTGGAAAGTGCACATTCTGAAGAATTAAAAATAGATAATTATGTCTTTCTACTCCAAACCACCATACTGCAAAGCTACGCTAAAGGCAGCATTTTTTATGACATTTCTGAAAATCGCCTAAAAATATTGCAATTACCCAATTACTTACATACAATTGTAAAACATCCTAAATATAGACGCCAATGGTCTACGGAACAGTTTGGTGTCCAGTATGCATAGATATACCAAAGCAGCTGGCATGTGCACCCCAAATAAAAATAGTGCACATAAATTTTCTCCACTGCCAATTCGCCTTTTGTGTGAGACTGAGTAGCGATGGGCGAATTTATTTGCCAGGGGCGAATTTATTTGCCAGGGGCGAATTTGCGGTGAATTTCCACGATTCGCAGCTGGCGAATAAATTAGCAAAACGCCAGCGAAAATTCGCAAAAAGACTGAGTCGCGCGTAGTCTTTGATGTGCAGCAACGAAAATGACGCGTCGCGCAATGTAAACGACGCGTCAAAAACGACGTGCGACTCGTTTTGCTAATTTTTACGCAAATTCGAGAATTTTTCGGCAAAGCGAAACGTGGTAGATTTGCCCATCACTAAGACTGAGCATTGTCTGGCAAATGACCCTCCTAACAGCACAAAGACCCCACAGGGTCATATATTTTTGTACACAATCCAATACAGATAAAGATGTTGTTCTACACCAACCTACCAAACTGCAAAGTTTTTCTAGACATAGAGGTTTTTACAACATTTCTGAAAATCGCCTTAAAATGTTGAAATTTGTCGATATTGTCTCACATGACCAAAGAAAAATCACCCTAAATATGGATGTCGGAGGTCTACCGAATAGTTTGATGCCCAATATGCATAGATTTACCAAAGTATGTGGTATGTACGGACCCCAAATGAAAAACATACATATGAATTTTCACGCTAACCAACTCAGATGCTGAAAACAGTACCCTGACTGTTCGTTATGTGCCGTAAGACCCCCAGACTTTAAAAAGACCCTCAGATAACCATATATTTTTGGAAAGCATATATTCTGACGGATCAAACTAAGTAAAATATACATCTCTATACCAAAGCACCAAACAGCAAAACTATACTAAATATACATAAGGAACAAAACTGCAGGGACAAAATTGCAATAAAACTACAAAAATAATGTAAATCATTGAAATAACAAAATAACTGACCAACATTGTTATTAGTGGCCCAAATCAATTATCCAGTAGTCATGCTGTTGAAATAGGCAAAGATAACAGTACAATGAAGAAGTAAAAAAAACTATGTATGAATACATGTTTGTGCGCTAATAAAAGTTGTCTGAGTGTGAAAATACATGTAAATAAATGTAAATAAGTGTACAAAAGGGACCAAGTGTGCTAAAATAAAAAATAAAAAAAACCAGAAAGACGGGCACAGCAGTGCAATATTTTAGCATTCAGGAAAAACCATGGGCACAACAACCATTTCCGCAATCTTTATAAGTAACCCCCAATGTAAATATGAACTGAATATTGAAAGAAATTATTAGTAACAAACTTTTACTTATGCTACAGGGAGTTTCCTTAAGTGTCTGTGTTACACAAGTCCCAAGGGACAGTTACACAATTGATGTTCTGTTCCCTTCCAAAGGTATAAAATCCTCATCTCTGTAATGCCAAATGGATTTCCTTATCCATGCAGTATAGAATTATGGCTGTTCTTTGCTGTATGATATTGCTCAGCCCACAATAATTCTTTTTGGACTCCTGGAAGTTTTGTGTTGGACAAGGTGCAAGTGTGTGACAATCTCTGACTCAACAGTATCTTATTTTTTTCTTTTTATGGTTTCAGGCAATGCATAAAGTGAATCAGTCAGTTGGTATATCTTTCCTTCTTTTGGGTTTTCAGAACTCTCAGATAATAAATGAGTTACTCTTTGTACCATTTCTTGGGATTTATATTTTGACATTATTTGGAAATGTTCTTATAATTACATTGGTAATAACAGTCTCAGCTCTGAGATCTCCCATGTACGTCCTTCTCTCCCAGCTGTCTGTAGCTGATGTTTTGCTCAGTACTTGTATTACTCCAAATTTCTTGTGGTTATTACTGAATGGAGTAGGCACAATATCTACTACTGGTTGTATCACACAATTTTACTTTTATTGTGTTTCAGCAGGTTCAGAATTTTATCTCATCACAGTCATGGCTTATGACCGATATCTGGCCATCTGCTACCCACTTCATTATGCCTCCATTATGGATTTTAGGCTTTGCCTCAATTTGAGTCTTTGTTCTTGGTTCTTAGCCCTTATATTGAGTATGACAGTTAGTCTTCTAGCATTTAATTTGCAGTTCTGTGGCCCATTTTTTATTGATCACTATTTTTGTGATTTTTCACCTGTTGTTGAACTTTCTTGCACAGGTTTTAAAGTTGTGAAACTTACACAAATTATACTGATCATACCTTTTACACTTTTACCTTTTTGTTTCATCATTTTTACTTATGTTTCCATTGGCCTTACCATTCTCAGGATCTCCTCTACTGAAGGAAGACACAAAGCCTCCTCCACTTGCAGCTCCCATTTAATAGTTGTGTGTATGTACTATGGGACTGTGATAATAGTTTATATGGTACCATCCAAGGGGCATAATTTTAATATCAATAAAATGCTGTCTCTTCTATATACAGTTGTAACACCACTTTTCAATCCACTTGTATATAGCCTGAGAAACAATGACATCAAAGTTCTTCTACTGAAACAAGTGTGAATCTAAATGTTTTTAGGAGACCTTTATACACTCAGAAGTGAGATAAAAGTTTATTTTTTAAAATGTGTAATTTATTTAAAACATGTTATTACCCCTTGTTCACACACACAAAAGGACATATTTTTGGGACAACCTTTGTTACTTAATTCCTTTATCATGGGTTCTTTTTCTCATCACATATGAACTTGTTCCTTGTTTTTCGTTCAGTAGTCCCCTTTTACATATGGAGCTTTAGGCTTTGGGATGAAATGGTAACACTATGGATAAGACTCTCTCCAGTTGGTTAAGGAATACAGTTTTTCTTACATCTCTGACTGAACTAACCGCGAGTCACTTAACATTATAGTTCTGTAGCAGACACAGTGCCAAACATGTATGATAACCATTTGGTGACAATTTGCAAATCTACTCTGTTATGTTTCCATTAGGAATTTAGGTTTAACCTTCAAATCATCCTTTAGCCTTGAGCTAGATCAGTTAAGGTCATTTTATTGCCATTTGTTTTCATATCTTATCTGTAAACTTTATTTTTTTGACCTCCTCAGTTAGGCCAGATATACAATTTAAGGTTGTAAGTGTATAGGTCCACTGAATCCCTTTACTATGGATATAGATTTTCCAAAATGCTATACTATTTCTGACCTATAGAAGCATTAGTGGTCACTGGATTAAAGTGCTAGAGCACTAAGGGACTCACAAGTTCTCCTCTTAGTGATCATTCATTAATTCAGCTTTAACTTAAATATCTTCAGCTTAGGTCTGGGGAGAGCATATGTATCTTCTATGTCAATAGAATAGAAACATAAAATACATTTTGTGGCATTTTACACTTTTACCTTTTTGTTTCATAATGTTTACTTATGTTTCCATTGGCCTTGCCATTCTCAGGATCTCCTCTACTGAAGGAAGACATAAAGCCTTCACCACTTGCAGCTCTCGTGTAATAGTTGTGTGTATGTACTATGGGACTCTGATAATAGTTTATATTGTACCATCCAATGGCCATAATTTTAATATCAATAAAATGCTGTCTCTTCTATATACAGTTGTAACACCACTTTTCAATCCACTTGTATATAGCCTGAGAAACAATGACATCAAGGTTCTTCTACTGAAACATGTGTGAAACTAAATGTCTTTAGGAGACCTTTATACACTCAGAAGTGAGATAAAAAGTTGCTTTTTTAAAATGTGTAATTTCTTTAAAAAAAAATAAGAAAAGTATTTGCCCATTTCCATTTAATAAAGAGTAAAACCCTTTACAGTGAATATGCATATTTTATTTATTAGTATATATTTAAAGAAACCTATTAGCTCTGGGAGCCTAGTACAAGAATAGTGATGGACAAATTTTTTCGCCAGGTGCGAATTCGCTGCAAATTTCTGCGTTTTGCCTCCGGTGAATACATTCCCGCAATCACCCGCGAAAATTCACTGCTGAAAATACTGCTCTCAAAATTTTTGAGAGAGGGTGAGTATCTCTAACTTACAGTATATCTTCTGACTTCTCTGTTTTTATGATCAAAGTCAATGGATAAGATAAACCCAATGAATAAACATGTATTTATTTAATTCTTTTGGAACATTCATAATCTGGTAATTTTCTTATAATCATATTTATGTTAACAGTTCCAGGAGTGAGATCCCCCATATACGTCCTTCTATCCCAGTTGTTTTTATCTGATATATTACTCAGTGCCAATATTACTCCAAATTTGCTCTGAGTATTTCTGAATGGAGGTGGTACAATATTAGTTATATCACCCAGTTTTTTGTATTTCAGCTTTCAGCGCAGGAAGACTAAGCCCTATGATTAAAAACAATACCCAGGTCAGGAGACTTTTATTTCAGGTAATGCTGTTATGCCGTGAGGCTTTAGCGTTTGAGTATTATGACCAGAGGTAAATAGTTATCGACCCCTATTTGGGTTTTGCCTTGATGTGGTATGGTGGCTTATCAATTTTATGATCATAATTTTGTAACTAAAAAAAACCCTGTCTTTGTAAATAAATGCATCTGCATAGATTACTTATGTGACAGGGCACCAAAAATGGGCATTGATCAATCTTTCTTCTTTTTTTCTATGTTTCCCAGGACGAAACTCTGCATGCTAGTGAATTGGCATTTTTCTGGGCAAATTTTCACTTGGCGAAGTCTTGAGCTGGGTGTGTAGCAGACGATAGGGAATTTTCACCGGTTAGTAAATGTGCCCCTAGACATGGATTGACATGTAGCACTCTTAACTGAGATTATTTGTGCAAATATTTCCTAGTCAAATACTATATAAACTATTTTCTCTACAGATTATAGGAAGCTCAAAATTCCCCAGTTTAAATTTCTCCATATTACATTATCTCACTATCTGCCACAAAACTAAAACCCTGGACAAACTGTTCTACAGACACATGGCCATGCAA
>CM044435.1:141168386-141181777 GCA_024363595.1 Xenopus borealis | reverse complement strand
CTGCTCCTACTTCTCACTGTTCTCAGGTTCCTCACACTTCTATTAACTCTGGGTTTAATAGAAGGTTCCTTACAAGGGAGACTTCGTGGGATAATGTTTTAGTTGATCTCAGTCTGATCTTATAACCCAAGTCTGGGTTAGATTTGCTCTGATATTTACACTGAAATCTCTAATACACCCAGTTCTGCTGCCATTGCCATCTGAACAGGGGACATTTCACTGGTCTCTCCACCTGAACTGATCTCCCCTCTGTCTGTCTGTATCTTCTTTATTTGAGTAACTATGGGGTGTGATATAGAGTTGAACTTTTACACCACAAAAAGTGTTTCTGTCTCTAGAACTCTTCCCATAATCCTACCTACATGTATCATTTTATCTTTTCTGGTATCTATTTCAGACAAGCACTTGGGAATCCCTTTTTACAAAATAGCTCCTTGAATTTCTATTATATAACTTATGCATTTGAAAGGACATGACTATGATATTACTCTTAGATTGTCAGCCTTAGGCCAGTTATTGTATAACATAAGCTCTTCTAAGAAATTTCCCTGTGCTTTCAGCCTTATTATTGCATTGCCAGTTCTGCACTCAAATCAGCATTTTATTTAAATTAACACCATACAAATACAAATTCCTCCATATATTCACCCCTCTCCCTTTTTCTAATCCTTTGCTTTGAAATTGACATTGAAATTCAGATTTTATGGAGTTGGCTTGAAGGCCATCACCTCTTTATAATCTGTAGGTTTAGTTGTAATTTCAGAGGACTTGCACTCTGACAAATAAATGGGATGAACAGGTGAGGGCCTGAAAAGAGAGATCAGCAATAACAAGAAAAGAACTGAAGCGTCACAATCGTTTGTAAACTTTGCGCAGGGCAGATTGGTTTGCAAAGTGAATATATATGCCCTGTGTCTGGTTATATTTATAAAATTTAATAAGAGAGTTTAAACAGATTTGCAATTTTTTTTTCGCATTGCGATTGTCTAGAAGAGCTTTTTAAATATGGAAAAAATTGGAAATTGTGAATATTTATGCGCACACCCTGCATTTGAATTACGCCAAGTATGGTGGTGAAGAAAATATTGGCAAAACAGTTTTGCAAATTTAAATTACTGTTAAAAGAGCCTGTACGCATGCAAAGACTGTCTTGTTTGTGAGTCATTTGCGAAAATGTATTCACAATCTAAATTTGCAAAATACAGAAAGACAGGCACAGCAGTGCAATATTTTAGCGCTCAGGTAAAAGCTTGGGCAAAACAACCATTTGCGAGCAATTTACAAATGACCCCAGTGACTTTGGAAACCAGATTCCAGGTTTCCAGAATAGAAAGGTTAAAAAACCACAAACCAGGGCAATAAATTACACAGACCAGTTAAAAATATATTTGTAGTAAATCTATCAAAAACATATTTTAAATGAAACTTCCGATTGAACTATTATTGATATATTGATATGAATGCATAACAAGTGCAAGGAAGGAAAAGTTGGAACAGCACCCAATGTGTTTCTGAATAAAAAAAGCCTTTATTGGTACAGGAGATTACAGCATGGAATGTCACCCAGTAAAACTCACACAACTCACTGAATAGAATTCATAGAAGTATTAAAATGATGATAACTAATACAGTGAGGAAGTGAAAAAGTTTGATGTGTTGATTTGAAGTATATAATTTCAAGCAAATCATTATCATTACTATTAAATGGAGTTTGGATTGCTAAGCTGTAAAACGTAATACTTCCCTCCTAGACAACTGATATGAACAATCACTCAATGGTCACAGAGATTTTCCTTTTGGGATTTCAGCATCTCAACAATTTCAAGATCTTGATTTTTTTCTTTGATTCTTTTGATTCACATATTGACCATGAATGAAAATGTCTTTGTCATAGTATTGGTAACAATTAGCAGAAATCTTCGGTCCCCCATGTTCTTCTTTCTCCAACAACTCTCCTTATCTGATCTCCTGCAGTCCATGGTTATTGTTCCCATCCTGCTCACAACTGTTATGAATGAAGGAGCTAAAATATCCCTTATTGGCTGTATTGTACAACTGTATATATTTGGTATCACTGAATCTTTACAGTGTTTCCTTCTAACTGTGATGTCCTATGACAGATATCTGGCCATCTGCAATCCTCTGTGTTATTCTCCAATAATGAACCACAGATTTTGTGTTAAATTAATTGTCATGTCATGGCTGCTTGCCCTTAGCTTAACACCAGTTATTGTGATTACTGCAGCTACACAAGAGTTTTGCAACCAAAATACCATCAACCATTTCTTCTGTGATTATTTTCCTCTTCTGGAACTTTCCTGCTCTGAAGCCACTTTAGCACGGATATTGGCAGCAGCTATGTCTGTCCCTGCGATTCTTTTACCTTTTTTGCTTATCACTGGATCCTATATCTGTATTTCCCATGCAATCCTAAAGATAACGTCCAATATCGGGAGACAAAAAGCCTTCTCCACCTGCAGCTCCCACTTGGCTGTGGTCTCCATATTTTATGGGAGTCTCTTTGTTACTTATATGGTTCCCATTAGAAACCAGTCACAGACCACTGGAAAACTTCTTTCACTTTTATACACAGTAGTGACTCCATTTATTAACCCAATGATTTACAGCTTGAGAAGCACAAACATGAAGAATGCCCTTAAACATATAATACAATAAATAAAATTTTATTACATTTAATCCAAAACTTGGATTTTTTCTGGTACATTGTCAATAATGCATGATATCATTAGAAATTATAATGAGCTTCATATTTATATATTCATGTTTCACAGTGAGAGCTGCCATACTATTCTCTGACACTATCCATTGAAATTATGTCTTTAGATGTTTTTGTCAGGTTTGTACCTCCTGTACAGAGTTTATACTCTGATATATGGAGATACCTGGTAAATGGATGCGCTTCACAAACATTTCAACCTTACTGAGGTTGCATAGTTATGTTTGTGTCAGCGGGGGCCTGCGGCACCCACAGGGGGTCAAGGATCAGGATCAAGGAGGAAGTCCTTTTCCAGTGAGTCCAGGCAAAGTACAGTTCAAGGAAATTCCAATAGAGAGGTCAAGTCCAGGCAAGGGTTCAAGTTGGCAGGCAGCAAGTTTCAAGGTCAGGAAACAGGCAGAAGATCAATAACAGGTAAAACAGGCAAGCAAGGAGACCCAGGAACACAATATAATATTGAGCTATACTCGGGCATCGAACCGAGGTCTCCGGCGTCCTTTTAACTTTGAATTTGGCACCACAGCGAGTGACATCATCGTGCCAGCGCACTAGCGCCGGCGTCCTTGCGCCCACGTGGAGTCCTTGTAGCCGCCATCTTGGATCCTGCGCTGCGCCAAGACGGAAGACGAGCGCTCATGACAGTTTGTATAAAGCACCACCATATTCCACAGTGCTGTACACTAGAAGGATAAATATACAAAGTAGTTCTGAAATTAATAACAAAAGTCATTTTGGGATCCCTATTATATTCTTTTTTGGGTTCTGGTATAAATATTCCCCTTTTATTGTGCAGTACCCTCAAGTTTAGCCACTAATTAATCCCTTAGGTTATGAAGGAACAATGCTCCTCATCCTGGGCCAAACCATGACCCTTGAGTTCCCTAGATTAACCACAAATTTAATGGGTGCAATCAGATTGGCAGTTGGTAACACTGCCTACTTTTTCTAACCTTTAACCTTAGTCCCCCAGTGACCAACTGGGAAAAGTTTGGGGACACTGATGTTAAACATGGCAGCATCTTAAAAGAATAAGCATCTGAAACACATTTTTTTGTATTCCTCATCTTTCTATACAGGCCTCTCATATTCATATCCCAGTCTCTTATTCAAATCAATGCATGGTTGCTAGAGGAATTTAGAACCTAGCCACCGGATTGCTAAAATTACAAACTGGAGAGCTACTGGATAAAAAGCTAAATTACTCAAAAACCACAAATATTAATGAAAAACAATTGCAAATTGTCTCAGAATATCAATCCCTCTACATTATACTGACGGTTACTTTAAAGGTGAACAATAGTGACGGGCAAATCTGAGGCGTTTCCTACATCGAAAATGATGTCTTTGGTTTGAAATGTATTGCCACAGGGCACAGAATAAGATATCAGGGGCATTTATGACTCAAGCTCCATTGTGGAAGTTCAGATATTCCTGCAGTCACTTGTGTATAACCCCCTGTCACTTGAGTGAACATGCGTTCCTTGCAAAATGCCAGCTGGAATTTTTGCCATTATGGATGATAAAAATTATGCCAATGTTATTAATAGGCAAATAAAGATAATAATATTAGAAGGCCGGTATTTTATTTTCCAGAAAAGGTGTGTCAAAGTCGGCGCCCTAAACCAGAACAGATGCCAAGTTCCCTGGTCTTAGCTAGGCTTCACCAGTAGTGTGACCACCTTTGGCTTTGGGAGGAGTCCTCAGCTTACTCGGATGCCACCTGGACTTATCGAGAGGAGCAAGGCAAGAAGTTCTGGCAAGCAAAGGGGCACGACAGTTGTTAAAGTCTGATAGGCCGAAGGTCATGGTACAATAGGATAAGGCAACAGCGTAGTCAGGAAGGCTGGGTCGAGAAAGGCAGTTAGGATCATCTGAGATGGTCAGCCCTGATCTCAGAGATGCAATAGAGACCAATGAATTTAGGACCCAACTTGTGGGAGCAACACCGGCAGGGAAGGACACACCACCCGGAGTTCCTGGAAGAGCTGACAGTACCCTGCTCCCTGAGTGTTACTAACATATGTCCCACAGCAACTGTTACAATTGGTACATTACTTTATCCATTTCTCAACAGCACCTTCAAGCCCCTACTGTTAAGAAATACATCAACTAGTGTATGACATTTTCAGAGTTAAAAAAGTCAGTAACCTGGTGTACAAAATGTAGATGTCTGAGGGGGAGTGGAATCCCTTACATTACCCGACCCCCTTCTAGGGGGGCCACCGGACCCCCAGGTTTCCCAGGAAACTTAGAATTAAATTGTCATCTGAGACGGTCAGCCCTGATCTCAGAGATGTCATCAACTGAGATCCAAGAGTTCTCCTCTGGGCCATAGCACTTCCATTTGATAAGATACTGAAGTTTGACCTTCAACTAACTCTGGGGGAGGAACAGACAAATGAAGGACTCGAGTTGCAGGTTTTAGGAGAGAGACATGAAAAGAATTAGAAATCTTAAAATTATCAGGCAATTGAAGACGGACAGAGGAAGGGTTAATGGGTGCAGAAATGGGATATGGACCAATGAACTTGGGTCCGAGCTTAAGGGAAGGGACTTTCAGTTTAATATTCTTAGTGGATAACTAGACAGATTCCCCAACCTTAAACTGAGGTGCCTTTCTGCGAGATTTATCAGCTGCTACCTTCTGAGATGAGCTATGCGAACTCCGCCCAGGGTAACATATCAGCCCACATAGTTTGGTTGTCAGAAACAAAGCACCAGAGATATTGCTCAATACATTGGTTAACCATTGGTTTGAGGATTGTAAGCAGTAGAAAACCATGTAACCTAAAAATGTGGGTAACAAATAGTTCAGCTAGGATTTTGGTTGAAGGAAGGTGAGGAAGAGAAATGAAATGACCCATCTTACTGAATCTATCCACAACCACCCAAATCACAGTCTTTCCCTGGGAAGGGGGTATTCACATCCACAATGAAATCCATCGATAGATAGGTCCAGGGCTTATCTGGGACAGGACCTTTGACAAACGGAACAGGAGGAGACAAAGGTCTTAGTATCTTGTTTGTAAGAAGGCCACCAGACACTACGGGATAATAGGGAAACTGTTTTAGTAATATGTGGACGCCCTGCCCTCTTGGAATCATGGACCTCCTCTAGAATTTGTCTCAGTAACTCTTCAGGAATGAAGAACCTCCCAGAAGGAGTTTCCAAGGGAGTAGAAGACTGAAAGGGAGACAACAAAGAGGAAAGGTCCGATTCCAATGTTGCTACAATCACTTCCTTAGGAATGATGGAGATGCACTCACTAGAGTCAGAGGAGTGAGGTTCAAAGCTTCTAGAGAGTGCATCAGCTTTGGTATTTTTTGAACCAGGCCTAAAAGTCAAAATAAAATTAAATCTAGAAAAAAATAAAACCCATCTGGCCTGTCTTGGGTTTAAACGCTTGGCTGATTCAATATATAAAAGGTTTTTGTGGTCAGTATAAACCGTAACAGGGTGTTCTGCACCTTCAAGAATTCCCTGTTCCCAATGTCATAATTCATTTCTGCCAGAGAAAATTTCTTAGAGAAGAAAGCGCAGGGATGCAATTTGTTGGTTGTCGGGTGCCTTTGAGCTAGAACAGCCCCAGCACCAACCTCAGAGGCATCTACTTCCACAATGAATGGAAGTGCAGAATCAGGGTGTCTTAAAATAGGGGCAGAGCTGAATTCCTTTTTGAGGAATTCAAAGGCTTGTAAAGCTTCAGGAGGCCACATACTGGAGTCAGCGCGCTTCTTAGTTATATTAGTGATGGGAGCCACAATGAGGGAAAAATTCTTAATGAATGAAATAATTAGCAAAACCAAGAAATCTTTGAATTGCACGTAATGAAAGGGGTTGGGTCCATTCCGGGACAGCTCTCACCTTGCCTGGATCCATTTCTAGACCTTTGCTGGAAATAATATACCCCAAAAATTGAACAGAAGCAGCCTCAAAATTGCATTTCTACAGTTTTGCATACAGATTACTTCTCCTTAGTCTTTGCAAGACCTCAAAAACATGATTACGATGTTCATTTAAGTTGGGGGAAAAATAAGAATATCGTCAAGGTAGACCACTACGAATTTCCCCAGCAGATCCCGAAAAATGTCATTGACAAACTCCTGGAACACTGTGGGTGCGTTACAGAGGCCAAATGGCATTACAAGGTATTCGTAGTGGCTGTCCCTGGTGTTAAATGCCATTTTCCACTCATCCCCCTTCCTGATACGTATAAGATTATAAGCCCCTCTAAGATCAAGCTTAGTAAAGATCTTAGCATTTTTTACCTGGTCAAAAAGCTCTGAAATGAAAGGAAGGGGGTAAGGATTCTTAATGGTGATCTTGTTAAGACCCCTATAGTCTATACAAGGGCGAAGACCACCATCCTTCTTTACCACAAAAAAGAAACCTGCTCCCACAGGTGAACAAGAAGGCCTAATGAAGCCCCTTTCCAAGTTTTCTTGGATGTATTCTCTCATTGCCTGGGCCTCAGGCAAGGAAAGAGGGTAGGTTCTACCATGAGGAGGAGTTGACCCAGGAATTAGATCGATTGGGCAATCATACCGTCTATGTGGAGGTAATATTTCTGCAGCATTCTTGGAAAAAACATCGGCATAGTCCGAGTAAACTGCAGGTAAACCCTCAAGAACTGTAGTTGCCACTACTGACGGAATACAAGACCCTTGGCAATTTACTCCCCATGTAAGAACTTCTTTAGTTACCCAATTAATGTGTGGGTTGTGCCTTTGCAACCATGGTAACCCCAAAATCAAGGGAGAGGAAGCACCTTTGATAATGAAAAAAGGTATTTCCTCATAATGCAAATTGTTAACACAAATGGTCAAATAAACAGTTTTCCAGGACACTAAACCTGACCCTAAGTCCACCGCTTGTATTCTCAAGGGAGGACATAACGGAACCAAGGAAATATTGTGTTTGGCTGCAAAAGCAGCATCCAAAAAGTTCCCTTCAGCCCCAGAATCCACAAAGGCAGACACCAGAATTGAGCCCGTAGGCCAGGTTAGTTTGACCGGCAATAACACTCTGGAGGCAGACTGGGGAGCAGCCAAATAGAGCTCCCCTTCTCCATTTAGGTTTGGCCGCTTCCTGGCCTTGTTGGACACTGGCTTAGGAAATGACCCTTTTCCCCACAGTACATACACAAACCCAAAGATCGCCTGCGTGACCTCTCCTCAGGAGTTAAGCGAGATGTGCCTTACTGCATAGGCTCCTCCTGAGGTAGAGGTGCAGGGGACTTAACATTGGTAACCAAGTTAGCTTTAACATTAGCAACCTCAGAGAAATTAGAATTACCCCTTTCACCCCTTCTTTCCCTCTGTCTCCTATCAATCTGGATGGCAAGGGATATGAGATCATCCAGACTGGACGACAAGGGGTAATTTACAAGGCTGTCCTTTATAGACTCAGATAGCCCAATACGAAACTGGGTACGTAAAGCCGAATCGTTCCACCTGTCTCGACTGCCCACCAGCGGAACTCCGTGCAGTATACTTCTGCATCCCTCTTCCCTTGACGCAACCGACGAATCGCAGAGTCGGCCAAGGCTGCGCGATCCAGGTCGTCATATAGTATTGCCATACTATTGAAAAATGCGTCAATGGAATAACGTGCAGGGTCAGAGAATGGCAGCCTAAGGGCCCAAATTTGGGGATCACCCTCTAATAAAGTCATTACAAACCTCACTTTTTCCTCTCCAGTGGTGAAGGAAAGAGGGAAAAAGCTGAGGTACAATTTACAGGCTTCTTTGAAAACAAAGAACTTTAACCTGTCCCCAGAAAAGTTTGCTGGGAATGCGATTTTAGGTTTTTGGGGTTTCGCAGAACTAGCCCCCCATTACAGAACTGCCCAAAGAAGAGGCAACAGGAACATACTGCTGCGGAGGAGCATGTGGAGTCTCCAACTGGCGGGTTAAGTTATGAAACCCCTGGAGCAGGCAATTTTGCTTTCGCTCGTGGTCCACCATGTGCTGTAACAAGGTTGAAAGAAGAGCTTCGGTGGTAGTTGGAGGAGGCATAGCAGAAGCAGCACCATCTTGACTTTCATCCTCCATTTTGGCTTGTGATAATGTCAAAGTCGGCGCCCTAAACCAGAACAGATGCCAAGTTCCCTGGTCTCAGCTTGGCTTCACCAGTAGTGTCACCGCCTTTGGCTTCGGGAGGTGCCCTCAGCTAAATCGGATGCCACCTGGACTTATCGAGAGGAGCAATGGCTAGGAGATCTGGCAAGCAAAGGAACACAACAGTTGTTAAAGTCTGATAGGCCAAAGGTCACGGTACAATAGGATAAGGCAACAGCGTAGTCAGGCAGACTGGGTCGAGACAGGCAGATAGCTAGGATCGTCAGGCAGGCAAGGGTCAAAATCGGGTAATCAATCAGAAGGATGAGGCAGAATCAGTAGTCAAACAAAGTTTCCTAGAAGTGGCCATTCTATAACATAATAAAAGTTACCTTAAATGTGAACTACCCCTTTAATCAGCTAAATTCTGATCAGGCTTGTGTTCTGTGGTTTGAAACCTTTAAACCTGTGACATCATAAGTGAGTGTTTCATGTAAGCTAAGTGTTTCACATGCATCAAATGTTAAGGAGCATAAAAAACCTTAAGGCGTTTAAACCAAAAAGGAGTTTGTGAAGAATTGCACTTGGGAGACTGTAAGTACCCAGTGTAAATATGAGTGCAAGTGGGGTTTCTGGTATCACTCAGTGTGTGTCACATGTATGTGGTGTTGGAGCAGCAGTTTCATGCAGTATTTACATGTGAAAGATGTCAGTGGGATTTCATCTTTGAATCTGAACTGCAGACTCTAAAGGGGAACTTGCAGCACTGAGGGGAAAATGTGGGGGAGGAAAGGGGGGTCACAGAGCAACCACTGGCAGGGGCCTATGTAGTGGGGGAGGAGAAGGGGCAGCGGAGGCTAATAAGGGAGGAAGGTTTGTGACAGTCAGGAGGGGAGGTAAGGGACAGAAGGATAGGGGGGCTGGTCCACAGCTTGTCCAAAACAACATATTCAACATTTTGACGTAAGATGCTGGGAAAGTTCTGAACTGGCATGTATGGAGCAGGCTAACTCTCAGAGCACCCTGGGATGCAGTGGTTCTAATACAGGTGTTAGGGGGAGTGCAAGAAAGGTAAGGCAGGCTTTAGTTATAGGGGATTCAATTATTAGAAAGGTGGGTAATCTGCCGCAAGGATCCTTCATGTCTTCTGCATGCCTGGTGCTAGGGTTCTTCCTGTGGTGGAATGAGTGGACATATTATTGGGAGGGGCTGGGGAAGACCCAGTGGTTGGGGTACACATAGGAAAGTCCCAAAAAAAACATTAGGGTGTTTTACCTTTCTAGGGTGATAATCTGAAAAAGAGCAAAACATTTTTTGGGGGGTTACCCTTCTTCCCCCCACATTGCCTAACATATGGCAACACAACTATACAGGGGGCACATGTAGGGCAATAGGACAACTTTATTTAATTTATTAAAGGTTTCCTGGGCTTGTGTAGTGGAATGTAGTGGCTGGAACATATATTTCTATTATACTGTGAAATTGCGCCGTATGCAAATTAGGCATCGCTAGCATAAATACGCTTTGCCTGGCGAAGTAACACTAGCGCAACTACGTATATCGTATATCGACTAGCGCCAAGGGAGGGGGAGAGAGGCTGATCGTGCAGAGAAGAAGCAAGAAGCTGCAATCAACCTAGCAGCTTAGCTCTTTGCTTTTCATGGACAGGAGTAATAGGTATGTGAATAATGTAGTGAGGCATGTTAATGATTAAATTCTTCTTGTGGGGGTTGACATGTCCTTTAAGGGGTGATATGATAACTACATGTATGTATAAAAATGTAGGGGAGAAAGCCTTCCCCTGTTTCTCTGTCTGTGACATCATTCTGCCTAGTTACAGGCTGGAGATTGACCTGATTGGCGGGACACCGCAGTGCATCCTGGGAAGAGAGGGTGTGCCAGACTGTGTAGCTGTGTGTGTAGGACCTGGAAGTGTAGAGAGAAAGCGCGAAAACGAACCAGGGCCGGTGAACAAATCCGCGGTGGAACCAGAGGTTAAAAAAGAAAATCTTTATTGCTTCACATTTAAAAATTGTATGCAGGGAGACGCAGCTTGATGCGTTTCGTGACCCAGATTGTCACTTCTCTCTACACTTCTGATGGACGCCGCGGCCAGACCGGCAATGCAGTCTTGGGCCGTGTGTTAAGTGGACAACAAACTCTTTCCTCCATGCTGGCGGTCTCTCCTCATTCTCCTGTGTAGGACCTGGATCTGTTAGTGCAGGCCTTGTGACAGAGTTGATCCCAGCCTGTGGAGTGAAAGATTCAGCTGCAATAGCTCAAGCTGTGAGATCTGCAGGAGTGCAGAAAGAAGGTTCCTATTCCCTGCCACGCTGCTAAAGCTTCAGAGGAGAAAAGTGGTGGGAGTGATTGTGCAGCAGAGTTACTTGTGATTCCAGTTTCATCTGCCTCTGAGAGAAATCTGTGAGCACGGATACAGTGTTGAGCCTCACAGCAAGACAGGCCTTGAGGAATTGTTGCCTGCTCCGTGGGATGCTGCTACTTTCCAAAGGAAAAGGTACTCTGGGGAAAGGTAGCACTACTGGGGAATAAATGCTCTGGGGAAAGGGACATTGAATTTTGGACTGTGTGCTGTTTAACCCTTCTAGAGAAGTGGGACTGTGATAAATCCTAAGGACTGTGCTGAACTAACAGTTAGAACCTATTAGGGATTTAGGTGGTGTCCCATATATTCCCGTACAGGTGTGATTTGTGTATTAGTTATTATACTACTGTTTATACTACTTATTTAATAAGTAAAATTTTGTTTATCTTCAAACTGTGTATTTTTATTTTTATTTTTCCTAGGGGATTCCTCTGAGGTAAATTCCTCAGTGCTCCCTAGGTAGAGGCACTGCGCTGTAATTCCCAGTACTTTTCATATTGCAAAAGGGATTTAGGGCCCATGAATTGCCTAGGAAGATTCTATTTAAAGGGACAGTAGCCAAATTAGGGTTACAAATATATAAGGGGATCATATAATAATCTCCCTAATGTTTTATTTACCAGTAGGTCTTTCCAGCTGACACAAGGCCACCCATTCCCATTGGATCAAAAGAGGTTCCAGCAAAATATTGGGAAGGGGTTTGTTACAGTGAGAGCTGTGAAGATGTGGAATTGTCTCTTTGAATCAGTGGTACAGGCTGATACATTAGATAGGTATAAGAAGGGGTTGGATGCTTTATTCACCAGTAGCTCCTCCCAGCAGACAGGAGGGAGCCAATGAGATTAGAGGAAAGGAGGGAAAGGGGTGTTACAGGGAGGGAAGTGAATCAGTGGTACAGGCTGATACATTAGATAGGTATAAGAAGGGGTTGGATGGTGTTTAGCAAGTGAGGGAATACAGGGTTATGGAAGATAGCTCATAGTACAAGTTGATCCAGGGACTAGTCTGGAGTCATTAAGGAGTTTTTCACCCCCTGAGGTGGAGAGGTTTCAGATGGTTTTTTTTAAGAGGAATTGGAGAGACCGTCAACATGGAGGAAAGAGTTTGCCGTCCGTTCAACACTCGGCCCGAAACTACAATGCCGCTCTTGCCGCGGTGTCCATCAGATGTAGGGGAAGAGAGCGCAGAAGTAGGAACAGGTGAACAAATCCGCGGTGGAAACAAGCGTTAAAACGAAAAATCTTTATTGCTTCACATTAAAAAGTTTGCGTGCAGGGAGACGCAGCTTGACATGTTTCGTGGGTTTTTTTTGCCTTCCTCTGGATCAACTAGCAGTTAGGCAGGTTAAAAAGAGTTAAAAGATTGAACTTGATGGACATGTGTCCTTTTTCAACCTAACCTACTATGTTACTATGTGAAGATGTATGAGCAAAAAAAAATCTTTCCACTTGAAGGGGTAGTTCACCTTTGAGTTAACTTTTAGTATAATGTAAAGAGTGATATTCTGAGACAATTTGCAATTGGTTTTAATTTTTTATTGTTTGTGGTTTTATAATTATTTAGCTTTTTATTCAGCAGCTCTCTAGTTTGCAGTGTCAGCAATTTGGTTTCTAGGGTACAAATTACCCTAGCAACCCTGCATTGATTTGAATAAGAGACTGGAAAATGAATAGGGGATGGACTGAATAGAATGATAAGTAATAAAAAGTAACAATACATTTGTAGCCTTACAGAGCATTTGTTTTTAGATGGGGTCAGTGACCCCCATTTAAAGCTGCAAAGAAACAGAAGAAAATTGCAAATGATTAAAAATCTATTAAAAATAAATAATGAAGACCAATTGAAAAGTTTCTTAGAATCGGCCCTTCTACAATATATTAAAAGTTAACTTGAAGGTGAACCACCCCTTTGCTTTGTGCCAAGATTTGTATTGCCTTTGAATCATAGTAAAATCATAGCAACAATTGGTACATTACTTTATCCAATTCTCAACAGCACCTTCAAACACCCATTGTTGAGAAATGCATCAACTAGTGTATGAAAAAAGTGTTTAAAAAGTTAGCAACCTGGTGTACAAATTTTAGACGTCTAAAAATAAATAGATTTTTTTTTAATAAAAATGCATTTACACAAAAAAAAGTAAAAATTTAAACTAAATAAAAAAGTTAGCATTTCTAAAATAGAAAATAAAAAGTGTAAATATCTAAAA
>CM044435.1:141053542-141067482 GCA_024363595.1 Xenopus borealis | reverse complement strand
AAATGTGTTTCTTATAACAGAATGACCATAGCCTCCATTGTTCTACACATTTGATAAATCTGGCTTTGTTTAACAGTTCATTCAGACCATTCACATTGTAGCAACACTTTGCATAACAGTGTGGCCATTCTGCCACATTCGGATGCCACACTCGTCATAGTGTAATATAGTTATAAGTAACTATGACTTATTTTCTCTATTGTATTCCTTGCTGTTTTTCTCTAAACAGTAACAATTGCCATCTGATAATCCTCAGAAGAGATTACCAGAAGAGGATGTGATGATTCTATTTATTTACACTATTTCATTTGGTATTGTTACATTGCTTTGATAATGTATTGTACATTTTGCACCATTGTTTGGACAAAATTGTATTTTCCCCAGTTTCTGTAGGGACCTATAGGTCAAGTCCCTATGGCTTTAAATCCCTGCACTTCCTTTCCCTTTATGGTCAGATGCCCATAAATCTAGTGACTTAATTTACATATTTGTTTTATTGGCCTATGACCACTTCCGGTCACACTTTAACATAGTGTCTGGTAAGGGGTGGATCTTTCTTTTTCCACCTCAGTTGCTGACCCAGCTGCATCTGTTTATTAAAATGGCCCAATTAAGCTGTTCTTCCCTAGAGTGACCTGTACCTGAAAGTTGGGGAGCAGGGACCACATAATTGAGGCCAACTAGTGACAAGTTAGATCATTTTATACCATTCTCTAGGAGAATAATATAGAAAGGTTATTATTAACATTATTTATTATTATTAACATGTATTTCTATAGCATCAACATATTTTGTAGTACTGTGTTACATATAAAGAGCAGCCTGTTTGCCAACAAGGATTTTAGAGTAGCTCTCCCCTAGGCTCTGAGTCTGCCTAAAATGAAGAGACTAATGATGCGCAAATCTGACCCATTTCAATTTGCCAAAATGCATTGAAGTCTATAGGCAACAAAAACATTTTTTCGGCGAATTGCTAAACAAATTTTTGATGGGCAATAAATAAATTTTTTTCACCATTGGAGTCTAGGGGTGTCATTTAAGTGGAGAAACTTGGCAAATGATTTCAGGATCCGGACCATGACTAGGCATTCCTCCAAAAGGTGTACATTAAACTACCCTAACTGCTTCCACATGGTGTCACAGTGTGTTGTCTGTCCTGGCATCTTACCATCTTGTACTGCAATTGCCTCTGTGGACTGTGAATGTAACCCTGTGTATTTAATGTCTTGGACAATAAAAGTTATGTGTTTGTTTGCAGCAAGAACACTTCAAAAACAAAAAACATGTGTCTACAGCAGAACTAAAACTTTCAGCAACTCCCTGACAGAAGAGATATGTACTTCTACTCCAGCTGGAGGGAAAAGGAGTCATACATTTTCCACATCATCTTTATATAACAGGATAATGAGCAGCAGGTACGCTACAAAATAAGACTGCTTGGCTAACAGTGGGTTAAACAATTCTGCTGTGTTAGTTCAGGTGAAGCACCAGACAGGAACTTCTAGTACATTTATTAGAACATGGCAGGTAAGACAGTTCTACTCCATACTTGCTCTCAGCTTAGACAGGAAGAGGGGAAACAGGAACAGGAAATAATCATGAATTACATACAATTTCAAAAAAAGTAACTTCAGTCTCCTTTTTTGTTGCTTAAAAGAAGAGTAATTACAAAGATTTGATTTGACATATACTTCTGAAGAGTACATTTAATCACAGTGTTTCTCAGGCTGTATACTATTGTATTGAAACACGGCGTTCCAAGTGTGTATAGAAGGGACAGCATTTTCTTTATACTGAAGTTATGTTGTTTGGATGGTGCCATATAAATCATTATCAGAGTCCCATAGTACATACACACAACTATTAAATGGGAGCTGCAAGTGGAGAAGGCTTTGTGTCTTCCTTCAGTAGAGGAGATCTTGAGAATGGCAAGACCAATGGAAACATAAGTAAAAATGATGAAGCAAAATGGCAGCAGCATAAAAGGTATGGCCAAAATAATATCTGTTAGTTGCACAGCTTTATAATCTGTGCATGAAAGTTTAATAAGAGGAGTAAACTCACAGAAATAATGATCTAATACATATGGGCCACAGAACTGCAAATTAAATGTTAGAAGACTTATAAACAAACTTAATATTAGAGCTAAGCCCCAAGACAAAAAACTCATATAAAGGCAAAGTCTATAATCCATAATGGAGACATAATGAAGTGGGTAACAAATGGCCAGATATCGGTCATGGGCCATGGCTGTGAGGAGATAAACTTCTGAAGATGCTGAAATACAATAAAAGCAAAACTGTGTGATACAACCAGTGGCAGATATTGTACCTCCTCCATTCAGTAATAACCACAAGAACTTTGGAGTAATACTGGTACTGAGCACAACATCAGATACAGACAACTGGGAGAGAAGGAAGTACATGGGAGATCTCAGAGCTGAGACTGTTGCCACTAATATGATTATAAGAAAGTTTCCAGCTACAGTCAAGATATAAATCCAAAGAAAAAGAACAAAGAGTAACTCATTTATTATCTGTGAGTTCTGAAATCCCAGAAGAAGAAAAGATATGTCTGATGTCTGATTCACTTTATGCATTGCCTGGAACCATGGCACAGATACATTAGAAGATAAAGTGTAATGCAGATGGAGTCCAACATCTGTGCTCTGTTTGATGTAGAACTAACATTGCCAGCATTCCATGCTTGCCAGTTGCTTCATCTCAAAATTATGTTTTTGTATGATTTAAACAAGGATTTTTTCCCCTAGCCTGAAATATGAAAGTCTATCTGATACCTGGGCACAAATCTTTCTATAACCAATGATCACCCCCCTTCACCCCTTCTCCAGTTTGTTATTCAAGTTATTACCTGGTTGTTGAGGTAAGTGTGTCCCAAGTTTCAGTCCCAAACTAGAACCCTACACAACAAACTGTTCAACAAAAATACATGACAATTGCAAATCACTTAACATCAAAACTGTCAACAGAATGATAACGATGATGCAAATGTGTTTTATATTTATGTATTAAAGATAAAATGTATTGGTTGAATTTCTCTAAAGAAATTCTAAAGATTTTTCTCAAGTGTTCCTGGGAAAATAAATAGTACCATTAATAGTAGTTATGTATGAACATTAGCTTTGAACCATGTGGGGATACATTTTTATTAACTGAGATGCAGCTGTTCTTGAATCTTTTAGTGAGCCAGATCATCATCCACAGTTTTTTAGGAAAGTGAAATTTCACACCTGCCTATTTGGGAAGGAGAAAAAAATAGAAATACAAGTGAGTGATACTTTTCTCTCACTATGAAAAGTTACCTTTAAAGCTTGTTGGAAACTGCAAATGGAAAATGAAATAATACTGTAGGATGAGCAATGTCACTCAGCAAAAAGCAACCATAATTCTATACTGCATGGATAAGGAAATGCATTTGGCATTACTGAGATGAGGTTTTTATACCTTTCAAAAGGAACAGAACATCAATTGTGTAATTGTCTCCAGGGACAGACAGTGTAACACAGACACTCACAGGAAGCTCCCTGGAGCACAAGGAGAATAATAATATATTTCTAAAGAAAATAAATAACTTATTTCAAAGACATTTTGGCACCCCATCCCATCAAAATATCCAAAATCTTTTTCCCTTTTGATGCGTGTGCTGCTTCTGGGTTTTGGCGTGTGCATGGCTTCTGACATAATTGCGTTTGCCTCAAAGTTAGAATATTTAAATGCCCATGGCCAATTGTTCCTAGCCCAATGTAGGTCTATATTCAATCATTCCTGGGTGCGATTTCTAGTCTGTCTTGTCTGTTCCTGACCTAACCTGTTCTTGACCATCCCTAGTTTGATGCCTAACCTGACCTCTGCCTATTTATTGACAACTCTTTCATATCCCATTTCTGTACTGCGATACTGTTGGTTTCGATGTGACCTCTACTAGGTTTTTAACTCCTGATTTTGTACTGCTCTGCCTAATTGGTATTGACCTAGCCTGCCCCTCAACCACACTCTTTGTTCCTCATTCCTCTTATTCAAGTTTGGTTCCCAGAACTCTCTCATTGGTCCTTTCACTATAAGACCTGGTGGCTTCCAAGTGACAGAAGCATGAGCAGAAGCTGGAACCTTGGGGTTTGTTCTGGGTTTAGGATACCTTACACAATATATTATTGTAGAAGGTTCAAAGTTTTGAAGCAGTATCTTTGATAGCCATAGGTGGAACAAATCCAATCTGATCTTTATGTATAATTGTGCTTAAAATTCTATTCAATCGGGTGCCAGTATTGGAGCTAGTATTTTAATATCGATGTTGAGAAATGAAACTGGCCTGTAATTCTTTGGAGACAGTAGGTCTTTGTTAGGCTTTGGGATACAGGATATCCTAGCTTCATTCATGTTATGGGGAAGGGGAGTTTCTGGTAAGATATGTAATTGTGGTACTGGTTATCCTTAAAAAAATTTTGGAAACGAGAGAGGAAAAAACATGGAGTCCCAGAGCTTTACCCAATTTTAGCTTTTAGATTGTATCGAGATTTTGGATATCACTATGTATGTGAGTGGGTCTAGATCAAATTGTCTTATGTAGGATTCTATTACCTTGTTGTGGTGAAGGAGTAGAGTTACTGGTAGAAATTATTGAATAAATTAGCAATTTTACCTGGCCTGGAGGAGATCTGCCCATCTGCTAATTTAACCTTATGAACTCAACACTGATGTGTATGTGATTTTATTAAATTATCTAGCAATTTATCAGGGTTGTTGGTATAACAATAAAATATATGTCTAGTTCCACTGAGTGCTTTTCATCTTTTTTCATTTGGCATGCTCATAATTTCTGTCTTGTCTCCTCAATGAGCATTCTATGCAAATAGAGGGGTTAATCCTGTTTGCTTGTTCTTGGTGTCAGTTAAGTGATGGCTTTATAGAAGTATGTAGGAAATACAGGGTTATTAAAAGTGTCTTAGTACAAGGTTGATCCAGGGACTGGTCCCATTGTATCTTGGAGTCAGAAAGGAACAGTTCCCCTCTGAGGCAAATGAGAGAGGCTTCAGAAGGGTTTTTTCCTTCCTCTGGATCATCTTGCAGTTTGGCAGGTTTTTATATAGACATAGCAGGTTGAATGTGATGCATTTGTGTCTTTTTCCAACCCAATTTATTATGTTTGTATTTTAAATCTGAGGTCCTATCAAGGCTTGGATATGTTGCTTTAGCAACAGTTTGATGGACTGTAACAGAACTGATAGGAGAGCTAGTGAAAGGACGAAGTCACTATAGAAAATCCACCATCAATACAATCCACAGGGATATCAGCAATTTACTAACAGGTGTAGAGAAATAAAATTTCATCTGCTGAGACATAACTTTCTATCTTCATAGTATGCACTGCGAATTAACGTCTGACAAAGTTACTCTAAGTGTGACAGAGCCTTCTGAGTAAATTTTGTAATTTGTCCCATAGATCACAGCAGGTGTGAAAGATAGGGGTAGGGTAGCTAGTGAGCAGCCTAAGCTCCACCGAGGAGATGATTAAGCACTACAGTCCTTACTGGACTAGGGGTAGAAGCGATTCTGCCTAGATTACATTTCAGAGGCCTGAAGCTGGGGTGACACTTTTGAGTGACTAAGTCCAATGTGCCTTATGGGTAAGTCTTTGATGATGATAATATTGTGAATATATGCAAAGCGCATATGTCTTATTATCTGTTCTTAGTTCTCAAAGACTTGTGTAAGATCCTATTAATAAAGCTTTTATTGTCAATGTCAAGAACCACTGGTCCCTATTTATTGAATTCTACCTGAGTAGTATAGTTCAGCCACATCCTACCTCCAATATCAAGTGAGGGCACACTACCTTTAGTATATTTACCCCATAGATCACACCAGGTATAAAAGAAAGGAGTAGGGTAGGTAGTGAGCAGCCTGAGCTCCACCGAGGAGATAATTAAGCACTAGAGTCCTTAATGCACTAGGGGTAGAAGCCTTTCTGCCTAGATTTCATTTGAGAGGCCTGATGCTGGGCTGACACTTTTAAATGACTATGTCCAATGTGCCTGATGGGTAAGTCTTTGATAATATTGTGAATATATGCAAAGCTCATATGTCTTAGCATCTGTTCCCAGTTCTCAAAGACTTGTGTAAGATCCTATTAATAAAGTTTTTATTGTCACTGTGAAGAACCACTGGTCCCCATTTATTGAATTCTACCTGAGGAGTATAGTTCAGCCACATCCTGCCTCCAATATCAAGTGAGGGCACGCTTTGTGAATCACATCCCTAATCTGTAAAGCAACTATATCTTACAGTCACCAATTGCCTTATAGCCTTACACATTTCAGAAAGGTAAATACTCTAGGGAGAAAACTACCATCAAACTTCATCAAATGTAAGATTCACAGTTTGCTCCTGGCTATCTAAGAAAGGAATGTACAGATGTGTTTCTAGACAGTTTATTTATGTCTTCAATAATCACAAAAATACTTTTATGCATTTTACACCAAAGGACACTCAGTCATAGGCTAAACAACAGTACATGAATAGGATCCATTATCCAGAAACCCATTATCCATAAAGCTCTGAATTTCAGGAAGGCCCTCTCTCATAAACTCAATTTTATCCAAATAATCCAATTTTTTAAAAACAAATTTATTTTTCCATATAATATTAAAACAGTACCTTGTACTTGATCCAACTAAGATATAATTAAATGTTATTGGAAGCCAAACCAACCTATTGGGTTTATTTCATGTTTTACATGACTTTTTAGTAGCCTTAACGCATGGGTGTCCAAGAGGTAGATTGGGATCTACCAGTTGGCCTTTAGTGAGTGATCATTAGATCACAAGACACAGTCAATAAACAGCTTAAAAAATTTCCCTTCTGTTTTATTCTTTTCATTCAGATATATATTCTAAGGTTACATAAGAAATAGTTTTTTTTTTTTTTTAAATATAGTAATTTAACTCTTTAAGTGCCAGCAGAATTTCACATTTTGGTTACGCAAAATGCCAGCTGTTTTTGAAACATTTGTGCTCTCTCACTTTAGGGGCATTTTCTGGGGGAAACCTATAGTTTAACTAGGAAAACTATACATTGTGTTTTTCAGGAGAAACTTAGCTTTCTAAATCTGCCTGAGTTTTCATGTATTTCCACCTCTTCAAAAAGATTTATAGCTCTATAGCCAAAAAATCCTGAAACAGTATGGTAACCCAAGAAAACCATATATTTTTGGCAAGTACACATTCTGCTGATTCCCAAATGGGTAACTATGTCTCTTTACTCCTAACTGCCAAACATCAAAGCTTGTCTGAACTTGGCAGTTTTTATACAAAATTGATTGAAAAATCACTTCAAATTATTTATTTTGCTGCTTCACATATCCCACACTGTATTAGGTACCAAGAAAAAGCACCCTGAATATGATTGCCAGGAGTCCACTGAACAGTTTGATGCCCATTGTGCATAGGTTTACCAAAGTATCTGGCATTTAGAGACCCCAATATGAAGTTAACGCACCCAAATTGTCCAGGACTTTACATCAGCTAATGAAAAATCAACACATTGAATGCTTTTTGTGGGGTAAAAACACAGAAATATAGGTTTACAGTACATATGGTTGCCAGGGGTCCTCCAAACAGTTCAGTGTCTATTGTGAATAGGTTTATCAAAGTATCTGGCATTTAGAGGCCCCAAAATGGAGTTAGCACATACAAATAGTCCTGTAGGTAAAATCAGCTAAAGAAAAATCAACACATTGACTGCTTTTTTTGTGGGGTAAAAACACAGAAATATAGGTTTACCCCCCAAAACCATATATTTTTGGAAAGTACACATTCTACTGTATCAAAAATAGGTACCCATACCTATTTGCTCCAAACTACTAAGTCGCAAGGCTTTCCTAAAATTGTCAGTTTTGGTGAAATATCTGAAAATTGCCTCAAAGCTTCAACTTTCCATCATTATATCGCTCGTGTATCACTACATGCCAAGAAAAAACAGCCCAAATATGGTTTCCAGGGGTCCTCCAAACAGTTCAGTGCCCATTGTGAATAGGTTTACCAAAGTATCTGGCATTTAGAGGCCCCAATATGAAGTTAGCGCATACAAATAGTCCTGTGTCAACACATTTGAATGCTTTTTTTTATCGAGTAAAAACACAGAAATATAGGTTTACCCCCAAAGCCATATATTTTTTAGAAAGTACACATTCTACCGAATCCAAAACAGGTACCCATTACTTTCTGCTCCAAACTAGGGAGTCGCAAGGCTTTCCCAAAATTGACGGTTTTGGTGAAATATTTGAAAATGGCCTCAAAATGTCAACTTTCCAGCATTGTAATGTCCATGTATCATTACCAGCATAAAGCATCCTAAATACAGTAGGAGCACAGGGGTCTACTAAACAGTTTGATGGGCAATATGCATAGATATACCAAACTGTGTGGCGCATGGATACTGAACGTAGCGGTTTTTATCAAATTTCTGAAAATCATCACACCACTTTAACCCATTATTTGCCCCACATTTCGTAATGCATCAGTATAAAACATCCTACATATGAACATCAGGAGTCTAGTGAACACTTTGATGCCTAATATGCATAGATATACCAAATTATGTGGCGCACGGATACGCCCCAAATGACAATAGTGTATATAAATTTTCACGGCTGATGTGCTGGCTGCTGCAATATAAGCACCCCGGTATGTGTATTATGTGACATAAGACCCCCTAACAGTACAGAAACCCTAGAAAACCATATATTTTCAGAAGTACAAATTCTAACAAATTCAATATGGGTACATATACTTTTCTACTGCAAACTTCCAAACTGTAAAGTGATGATGAACATAACAGTTTTTATCAAATTTCTGAAAATTGTCACAAAGCATGAATTTTACCCCATTATATGACCCACATTTCATAACGTTTCATCACAAAACATACTACATATGAACGCCAGGGGTCTACTGAACACTTTGATGCCCAATATGCATAGATATACCAAACTGTGGCGCACGGAGACATCCAAATGACAATAGTGTATATGAATTTTCACGGCTGACGTGCTGGCTGCTGCAATATACGCACCCCGGTATGTGTATTATGTAACATAAGACCCCTTAACAGTACAGAGACCCTAGAAAACCATATATTTTCAGAAAGTACACATGCTGACAAATCCAATATGAGTAAATATGTGTTTTTACTGCAAATTGCCAAACTGTAAAGCGATGCTGAACGTAACTGTTTTTATCAAATTTCTGAAAATCGTCACAAAGCATGAATTTTACCCCATTATATGCCCCACAATTCGTAACGTATCAGCATAAAACATCCTATGTATGAACACCAGGGGTTGACTGAACACTTTGATGCCCAATACGCATAGATATACCAAACCTTGTGGCGCATGGAGACGCCCAAATGACAATAGTGTATATTAATTTTCACAGCTGACGTGCTGGCAGCTGCTATATAAGCATTCCCATAATGTGTATTATGTGACATAAGACCCCCTAACAGTACAGAGACCCTAGAAAACCATATATTTTCAGAAAGTACACATTCTGATGAATCCAATATGGGTAAATATGTGTTTCTACTGCAAACTGCCAAACTGTAAAGTGATACTGAACGTAACTTTTTTTATCAAATTTCTGAAAATCGTCACAAAGCTTGCATTTTACCCCATTATATACCCCATATTTTGTAACATACTAGCAAAAGTCACCCTAAATGTGAAAACCAGGGGTGTACTGAACAGTTTGATTCCTGATATGAAAAGATTTACCAAACTAGGTGGCATACAGAGACCCCCAAATAAAAATAGTACATATTAATTTTCACGTATGACAGTCTGACTGCTACAATACAAGCACCTTGTATGTGTATTATGCACAATAAGACCCCTAACTGTATGGAGACCCTAGAAAACCATATATTTTCCAAAAGTACACATTCAGACCAATCTAAAGAAGCTAATTATATCTTTCTACTGCTAACTACCAAACTGCAAAGCAATGCTAAACATAATTCTTTTTATGAAATTTCTGAAAATAGTTTACCCCGTTATATACCCTACATTTCATAACATACCAGCAAAAGTCATCCTAAATATGAATGCCGGAGGTCTAGTAAACAGGTTAATGCCCAATATGTATAGATTTAGCAAACTATTTTGCACACAGAGACCCCCCAAATGGATATATAGTAGACAAAATTTCCATGGACAAAATGAAGTAACAAAGAACAGGGTGAAATGGTATAAAACCACAAAAATCAATGCTTTTTTTTCCGCCTAGTGTAATCGGCAGTCAGAATCAACGTTTGAATATTTTAGCATGTCCAAAAAGGTTTTATGGACAGGAATAAGTGAACAACACCCTGAAAATGCAATAAAATGGCTAAACATGCAATAAAATGGCTAAAAATTCATCAAAATCACAAAAATTGCAGTATAATCACAGACATAATATATAAAAGGTATTGCACAGTGCAATTAGCGAATACGCTATTCGCAATGGCAATAAAACTGATTTTTTTTTTTTTAGGCAAACAAAATGATGATGCGATAAAAAAAAGACACAACATAGTGTAAGTGTGTATGTTTGTGTACAATTGACCAATTGCATGTTGGGTGCATGTGCAAGTGTGTGTGAGTGCTGTGAATGTGTGTGACCCTCCCCCGATCCCCCAAAAATCTATGTGTGTGTGTGTAAGTGTGTATTTCTCCCACGAAGATCTGTTTGGAGGGGGCGGAGCTATGAAGCAGGAAGTTCAGGCAACAGCAGAGCACGCCTATTGCACGTGCCTGCTGTTGTTGCCTTAGGGGCCCCTGGGCGATCCTGCCTCAGGGACCACTCAATCCCCGCCTATGCTTTTTGCCTGGGGGCTGGGGAATTAGTTAGAACAGAGCATGCAGCTTTATAAGCCGCTCCTCTGTTCTCAAACTGCAAACTGCAGCTAGGGTTGCCACCTGGCCGGTATTTTACCGGCCTGGCCGGTATTTTTATTGGTTGATCCCAATGTTGTTAATAGGAAAAAAAAAAAATATATATATATATATATATATAGGAAGGCCGGTATTTTTTTCAAGAAAAGGTGGCAACCCTAGTAGCAGCAGAGCACGTAGATTTCATGTGCCTGCTGCTGCCTAGGGGCCCCTGGGTGATCGCTACCCAGGGGCCCCTTGTCCCCCGCCTAGGCTCATTGCCTAGTGCCTGGGGACAAGTAGGAACGGAGTGTGTGGCTTTATAAGCCGCTCCTCCGTTCCGAAAGTACAGGCAGCAGCAGGGCACATATACTGCACATGCCTGCTGCTGCCTTGTGGCCCCTGAGTGATCGCGCCTCAGAGGCAACTCGTTCCCGGCCCCTGCTCCTTGCCTTGGGGCTTGGGAACGAAAGGGAAAAGCCGCTTCTCCATTCCTTAAACCTGAAATGCTGCAGAACGTAGAATCTACGTGGGGTGGCACTTAAAAGGATAAATTCTCTTATAAATCAATATAATATTTATATTTTTCATGCAACAGAATGCTAACATTGATATTATGGATGTACAGTAGATCATAATGGGACAACATCACTAAAAGTAGACCCTGCATAAGGAAAGAGCACTCCTGCCTTAAAGTATAAAGATCCAAATTACAGAGAGATCCATTATCCATAAAACCCCAGGTCCCATAATATGCATACAATAATGCAAAAATATAAATCCAGAGAAATGAGTAACTCATTTTTTACCTCACAGTACTAAAATCCTAAGGAAAGATATGACCATTGACTGATTCCCCTTATGCATTCCCTGGGACCTGAGAAGTTATAATATTAAGTGTAATACCCATGAAAACTTCTGCACTTCCAGCTTTCATTTGCATTTTACCTGACAAAAGGGTCTTTGCAATCAGAAATTTTGCAATATACATGTATGGGACCTATTATCCAGAATACTTAAGACCTGGGGCTTTCCAGATAACAGAAATTTCAGTAATTTAGATCTTCATACCTTCATAGCTTTTGCTTCCAATAATTACATTAAATATTAAATATTAGTGATATCTTAGTTTGGATAAAGTACAGGGCACTGTTTTATTATTACAGAGAAAAAGGAAATCGTTTCTAAAAATGTGTATTATTTGATTATAATGGAGATTATAGGAGATGGCCTTTCCGTAATTCAGAATTTCTGGATAACGGGTTTCCAGATAACAGATCCTATACCTGTATTTTTATTGTTAGTTAATGTAGATATCACTCCTACAATACTTTTGTATTTGTGTGTTTTTTTTTATGTGTAATTTTAGCCTAAAATTTAAAAATCTGGTAAATGAACATCCCTGTCCTCCAAAACAAGAAATCAACCACTCACTTCTGCATTTTCAAGTTTTACATTCAAGTCGCTAGTTTTTAAGGCAAGTGTGTCTCAAGCAAGATTTTCCTTATCCACGTAGTATTGAATTATGGCTGCTCTTTAACATTTCTCATCCTACAGTATTATTTCATTTTCCCTTTGAAATTGCAATGGAAAGTTACTCTTAAGTATTGTTGACAATGTTTTTCTTGCTGCTGTTTCTTACTATTGTCTATTCTTCCTCACATGGGCAGGTGTGAAATGTCCCATTCCAACAGAACATTGAATGATAAGCTGCGTCACTGCTGCATCTCCTGTGTATCTCAGTTCTAGTACAATTATTCACATACAGGTGCTTTACTTCGAACTATTCTATTAGATTTCTACTTGTGAGAAAAACCCACATCTACTTGCATTTGAAATATAGTTTTATTGTGTTTCAGGATTTTATCTCCTCACAGTCGTGATCTATGAACGATATCTGTTCCCCACTTCATTATGTCACCATTAGGTTAGCAACACCCTAAGACAGAAGTTGGTGCACCCTAAAAACCCAACACCAAAGCACATAAAGAACAATGTGTTATACTGTATGCTGTCCAGTGTAGCAAAGAGTGTTCCAATCTATAATTGGGGAGACAACCAATTTGTAAGTGAATGGCCCAACCTAAAAGGGTTAACTCCTCAGGACAAGAGTAAGCAGCCAATCTATATCTGTAAGAAAAGACACTTTCCTTTGAGGCCAAAAAGTTAGAGAACATGTCCAGCCAGCAGTTGTTTAAAAATCAAAACTTTATTTCAGGTTACATTAAAACCAGTAATCAGGGACCTTGATGAAACATACCTTCTGTTCTATGACATGTTTGGTCACTTGTCGCGTTTCATGCCTGTCAGGGGGCCTATCGGCTCCCAGTGAGAAGAATGTGGACCAAGGAGGAAGCTTTAGGGGTCAAAGTCCAAGTTCGCAGTACAGACAGGGATCAAGAGAAATCAAGGTCAATATTCATGCTGGAGTTCAAAAGGTAGGTAGAAAGAAGCAAAGTCCAGGTTCTGGCAAGGTCAGGAATCAATATCAAATTAATTAACGAACACCCAGGGACAAATCCTGTTATCGGGCATTGAACCCATGACCTTGGTGTCTTTTTATTTAGAATTTTCATGCCGGTTGTGATACAATGAAACCTCGGCGCCACTACCCATGTTGCGGCCATTTTGGGAGCAGCTCCAACGGAGATGGAAGTGCCATCAGGTGCTCCTGACAGTGCCACTCCCCCAGGGGGGGACCACCACATCCTGGTTTCTTTGGAAACTGCTTGAAGAATGCCCGTACCAAATTGGCCATCTTACTGAAGCAGTCAATAAACACCCATATTACTGTGTTTCCCTTAGAAGGTGGCAACTCAACAATTAAGTCCATAGCCAAATGAGTCCAAGGACAAGAAAGAATGGGTAGAGGTTGTATTAACACACTACGGCGAGAGTAGCTCGACATAACTAATTTACCAAAAAATTAAGAAAATTGTAACAGTATGTTGAAGCCATGTTAAACATACAACCCAAATATGCAGGGTTGAACTGAATTATAAGGCACA
>CM044435.1:141031620-141047740 GCA_024363595.1 Xenopus borealis | reverse complement strand
GCAGCACAGCAGCAGGGCTAGTAGCAGAAGCAGCAGCAACAATTGCAGCAGGTACAGCAGCAATGAAGAGAGGAGGAGAGGAGGATATTCTCTGCTATCTGCAATGGGCACTTGGATATCCCCGCTTATCCAGGCCTCAGTCATTTTTATGAATGACGGCATAGCAATGCTGCTAGTGGATAGCCGTGTCCACTTCTCAGTGACCACCCCACCTGTGGCACTGAAGACACGTTCTGACAGGACACTGACATGGGGGCAAGCCAGCACCTCCAGAGCGTACTGTGGCAGTTTGGGCCACTGGCCGAGCCTCAATACCCAAAACTGCATAGGGTCATCATCAGGGTGAATGCACGCTGACTGACCCCATGTAGTCAGCCCCCATATGCTCCACCAGCTGCTGGTGGTGGCTTTGGGTACTGACTAGGCCTGCTGCTGCCCGTTTAGGCTTGGAAAAGCACTTCCACACACCCATGAGATCTCCACCTTTGCTGCTGATGCTGCTGCTAGGCCTCCTCTGTCTCTGCTGGGTGTGTGGAGTAATGGAGGCCTGAGACATGTTAGACTGGGGGAAGGCCTCCACTAGTTTTGAGCACAGAGGCCTCCTCAATTGACCCAGCCTTCTCCGCATAGTACGTGGGTTGAGCTGTTGTGGGGTTGGATGCCCATGTCCAGCACCACGGCCTCTTCCTCTGCTTCCCCTCCCTATCCTACCCTTCTTCCCACCACCACCAACCAGACCCCTCTCCCATGGCCCGTCATATTGGGCACAGCTAAACTTAAAAAAATAAAACCATCAACTAAATCCCCTCAGCACAAGTCTACACAGACAAGCACAGACAAAGACAGTTAGCCCCAACAAGGGCTATTGGGGGGTGAGCAGGCAAGCAGAAGAGGGAAAACAATAAACTGAAATCCACAACCGCCACTTGCACTGACTCAGAAAAAAAACTCCACTAGCTGAATAAAACACAAATCTCTCTCTCAATCCTGCTCTCTTTAACCTACCAAAAATGCTTAGGTAATGGCCACCTCTGCACCTCCTTATATAGACAGAGAGATCTGATTGGCTGCTGTTGGTGACATTCCGTTTGTTTTGCGTTTTTGTTTTGGACACGATAGTTGAATTAGACAAATTTTGCTGCAGTTTCGTAAAAAAACTCTGCCTGTGGCAAAACACGCAAATTCACTGCAAATCTGACCATTGTGAATTTTTTTACCAATCAATATACAGTAGTAACATAGTAAGTTAGGGTGAAAAAGACACATGGGTGAGTGACTGTACATCAACTGGAAAGACCTACTGGTAAATAAAGCATTAGAGAGGTTATTATATGATCCCCTTATATTTCTATACATACTGTAGTTTCATATAACCCCTTAAGTGTCTCTTCTCCAACGTAAACATACTAAATTTGGTCAGTCTTTCGTTTTAGCTAAAATTTTCCATACCTTTTACCAGCTTAGTTGCCCTTCTCTGGACTCTCTCTAATTCAGTAGTGTCCTGTTTGAGCACTGGAGACCAAAACTGTACTGCATATTCTAGATGAGGCATTGCCAGTGTTCTATACAGTGGGACCCCCTCCTCCCATGACTCTATGCCCCTTTTAATACACCTCAAGATCGTATTTTTCCTTGATGCTGCTGACTGGCATTGCTTGCTACAGCCAAGTTTATCATCTATTTTCCATTATAGATTTGCCTAGTGCAGTCCCATTAAGGGTATAAGTTGATATTTTACATCACTTTACATTTATCAATGTTGAATCTAATTTTCCATTTAGCTGCCCAGATTGCTAGTTTTTCAAGATCCTGTTTCAAAGATGCTGCATCCTGAATGATATTAATTGGGTTGGATAGTTTTGTGTCATCTGTAAACACTGATACATTACTTACAGTACCCTCCCCTAAGTCATTAATGAACAAGTTAAATAAAAGTGGACTGAGCCCTGAGGGACTCCACTAACAACCTTACTCCAAGTAGAGAAATTAACAACCACACCAGTTTTCGATACATGTAAAATACCTTAATTGAGCCCAAAAGACCTTAGTTTAGAATGCAGTCGTTTGTGGGGCACTGTTTCAAACATTTTGGCAAAATCAAAATAGATCACATCTACTGCCCCCCCACTGTCCAGCATCTTCCTTTCCTCATCATAAAAAGATTTGTCTTACAGCCATGCTACTCATAGTAAATATAATACTCATAATATATAGTACTCATAATAAGCCTTCAAATAATTTGTCCACCATGGATGTCAAGGTTACTGGCCTATAATTGGTAGTCTGTGATCGTAATCCCATAGGTACCATACCGGATAAAAGTAAATCTGAGAAAATTAGAAATAGTTGTTGGTCTAAAACTGAACTAAGCTCTTTTAGAACCAGGGGGTGTGTGCCATCTGCACTGGAACCTTATATATGTCAATTTTTATTTTATGAATCATATCCTGAGTCAGTCACTGGCTAGAATGAGCTGAGCCAATAGTTCAGCTTTGAAGTGAGCCTGGGAACTCTGACTATATACATGAAGGGAAACCGAACCTGGTTAGGGTGAGAAGGACTGAAAGGAGCCAAAAAGCCCTTCACAAGCAATAGCATGCAAAGTGAAGCCTTCTGAAATCAGAAGGTATTTACATGTCTCATGCCATACATATAGCACTGCCTAGATATCAAAAATGAGAGTTTTTTTACTCCCATAATGCATCATGGGCAGAGACATGTAAATCACTCCTTTATGTCCCTGTGGCCAACTATGCATCCAGAACCGCTGGTTTATAGCACAGATACAGCCTAATAGTTCATGATGCATTATGGGAGTAAAAAAACTCTAATTTTTGATATCTAGGCAGTGCTATATGTATGGCATGAGACATGTAAATACCTTCTGATTTCAGAAGGCTTCACTTTGCATGCTATATACATGAAGAAAATAATTGATTTGCCTTTTTTGTATCTGTTGCAACCATACTTGTACCATAAAGGAGTAACACTTTCAACCAACATTTTTTTACTATTAATATACTTTTTTTAATAAAACTTTTTGGGATTAGACTTAGCCTCAGCCACAATACACTCTTTGACTTCCAGATTGCTCTTTTACAACATTTATTAGTGTTTATATACATGAAATGCAGCTCCTGTCCCAAAAGACTTGTAGATTTAAAATGTCTTTCTATTCATTCCAATTAACTTTTTTACTTCTATATTAAGCCACATAGGGTGATTCTTAGTGCTTCTACAGTTACGCCTTAAGGGAATAAATTGAGAAATATGATGATTTAATATCATTTTCAATTACAACCATTTCTGTTCTGTGTTTTTTCTGAAAATATTTCAAGATACCTTGTTGTAGGAGGCTGTGTTCCAGCATATCTACATCTGTCTGTATATATATATTAAGGTACAGAGTCGGATGTTGTTAGGCTAGGGACAGACAGGGAGATTCAGGGAGATTCAGTAGCCTGGCGTTTAATAGCAGGCGACAATCTCCCCGAACGTCCTCCCCCCTGTCCGTCGCTAGTTGAAATGTAAAAGCGCCAGCTCTGTGCACACGCGGTGCGGCGATTTCCGGAATCGCCCGAAGTTACTTCGTGAGGAAACTTCGGGCGATTCCGGAAATCGCCGCACCGCATGTGCACAGAGCCGGCACTTTTACATTTCAACTAGCGACGGACAGGGAGAAGGAATCCAATACCGTACTACCTCAGGGCATATCCATCATATATGTTACATGGTGTCTGTTTGTTGACAGCCTCTAAATCAATTTGGATCTGCTGACGGGACACCTTTTTCTATCTTGTCAGGTGTCAGGTACCATCTAAATAGCATTTTATATGAAGCCAAAAGGATGGTATTTATTGAGCTAGATTTTTGATAAATCCAACATTTTTTCCAAATCATATGAGATTGCTATGTCCTTCTCCCAAGCCTGGACGTAAGTATATACAATATAGAGAGCATACCCATTCAGTGGGATGAGTGGATGCACCAACGTTCAAAAAAGGACACATTGTATTCTGCTGCTTCCTAGTGAGTCTTAAACCAAGAGACAGAGGGGCAGATTTTCTAAATTCACATGAAGAATTTGAAGTTCGATCAAATTTGTATAAAATTCGACCTTTGAATCTTTGAATATGCAAATTTGGTAAATTCAACCATCGAACAATCGAATTCGAATGATTCGAATATTCAAATAAAATTTTATTCGAATATTCAGTGGTCGAATACTTCCCCTTTAAATTTTTATTCAACCACCTACTTCGCCAGATCAAAGCTACCGAATTGGGGATCATTCCCTTAGATCGAATATAAAGAATTTGATTTATCAATTAAAATCATTTGAATATTTGATTCGAATATTCAATAGATCGTTCCATCGATCGAATTGCAGTAAAATCCTTTCGAATTCGATAGTCAAATTTTGAAGGATTTTACTTCCCAATATTCCCTACTATTCCCTTGGTCAAATTTTTTTTGCATTCGAAATTTGACCAATAGTAAATCTGCCCTATAATATAACACTTGGAGCATTCTAAAGGATTCTGATGCCGTGAGGTCATACTGGTTCCATAAGTTAGATACTGTAATAGGTCCCTGTACCATATAACAGTTAAAAGTCTGACAATGTTATTTGAACACCACCACTGGAAGGTGCAACAGTCTGATGGGTATGAAGTCCAGATTGTGAAACAAAGGTGTGACCGGTGCCCATGGAGACATTAGCTTGGCTGAGTACCTGACTGTGTCCCATGCCGTCAAGTTGGTGTTCAAGCTTGGACTCCTAGTTTTGGGTAATTTTCGGGTTGTGAATCATAGCAATGCTTCTGCCATAAAAGGGTAGCAGAACTCATTTTCCTGTTGGACCCACTGAGGGCCCACCAGGCCAAGATGCAAGAGTGGAATGCCTAAAAGTTGGGAGGCATAATAATAATGCAATAAATTTCTTATTTCAGATGTACCTTAATATTTTCCCCTGAAACGCTTTCAAATCTGAGAGATTGATTAAAATCTTTGGCAATGGGGTCATCTTAATGGAATTTATTCTTCCGATCCATGATATGTAATACCTCCTCTACTCTCCCATCACTTACAGAGATATACTGTTTTGGATAATTATACTGGTATGAATTTGAATGCAACACTGTAATATTGACCCCCAGTAGAGAGATGCAAGTAGAATGCCACTTAAGCTGGCCATAGACGCAAAGATCCGATCGCTCAAATCATGGAACGATCGGACTTCCCCATCTCCCGACCTGCCACTAACCTTCAGATTAAATAAAGTAGCAAAAGCACAGATCAGCCGACGTTCTGCCCCTGACAGTGATCGTACAAAAGTTGTACAATTAAAAACCTAGTGACGGTCTCCCACTGAAAATCGTACGATCTGCAATAGATGCAAAGATATGATCGCCAGCCGACAGAAATTTTCTAACCTGGCCGATCGACCAAACAACTGATCAGTGTGGCACGACAAATGTCGGAACACTCCACACACGATCCGAAAATCGGACGAATCGAGGATTTGTACGATCGGATTGTTGCGTCTATGGCCAGCTTTAAAATTTTAAATTTACTTTTAACAGTTTGACAGTCACTGGTGGGAGAGTCATGTTAAGTGCCTCGGATTTATCAGGGTTTATAGGCAAACCAGAGAAGTCCCCAAATTTACCCAGCTGGAGGGAAAAGAAGTCCTGTTGCTAATGTAACCCATTTCATCCCAATCCCTAGGTAGGAGAAGTCTTTTGGATGATTGACAATCAAGAAGTACATAGATAACTAGTGATGATATCCAGGATATGGAATCTAAGACATAAAAATAATTACATTTGGCCAAATGGTGATTTTTGTGCTGTATGACTAAAGGGAGAAATTGTTATTAATGGATGGTATCATATAAATTATTATCATAGACCCATAGTACATACACACAACTATTAAATGGGAGCTGCAAGTGGAGAAGGCTTTGTGTCTTCCTTCAGTAGAGGAGATCCTGAGAATGGTAAGGCCAATGGAAACATATGAAAAAATTATGAAACAAAAAGGAAAGATCACAAAAGGTATGACCAAAATAATATTTGTTAGTTCCACAGCTTTATAATCTGTGCATAAAAGTTTAATAAGAGGGGCAGATTCACAGAAATAATGATCTATGACAAATGGGCCACAGAACTGCAAATTAAATGTCAGAAGACTCATAACCAAACTCAATATAAGGGCTACACCCCAAGAACAAAGACTCAGATAGAGGCAAAGCCTAAAATTCATTATGGAGACATAATGAAGTGGGGAGCAGATGGCCAGATATCGGTCATAGGCCATGACTGTGAGGAGATAAATTTCTGAAGATCCTGAAACACAATACAAGTAGAATTATGTGATACAACTAGCAAAAGATATTGTGCCACCTCCATTCAGTAATAACTGCAATAACTTTGGAGAAATACTGGTACTGAGTAAAACATCAGATACAGACAGCTGAGAGAGAAGGACGTACATGGGAAATCTCAGAGCTGAGATTGTCATCACTAATATTATTATAAGAACATTTCCAAAAAATGTCAAAATATAAATCCAAAGAAGCATAACAAACAGTAACGTATTTATTATCTGAGAGTTCTAAAAATCCCAAAAGAAAGAAATATATACCTCATGTTTGATTCATCTTATCCATTGCCTGGAACCAGAAAACAGAATTAGGACTTCTGTACAGCAAAAACTCCCGGCAGCACATTACCGAATTTGGAAAGCACCAAGGCAGAAAATGGCATACTTTAGATTCCAAGGCCGTAAAATCCTGAAACAGTACGTTTACCCCAAAAAAACATATATTTTTGGAAAGCACACATTTTGCGGATTCAAAAATGGGTAACTATGTCTTTCTACTCCTAAATACCAAACATCAAAGCTTTTCTGAACGTAGCGGGTTTTATAAAAATTTTACAAAATTTTGAAAAATCACTTCAGAGGATTTATTTTGCTGCTCTGCATATCCCACACTGTATTAGGTACCAAGAAAAAAAACCCTGAATATGATTGCCATGAGTCCACTGAACAGTTTGATGCACATTGTGCATAGGTTTACCAAAGTATCTGGCATTTAGAGACCCCAATATGAAGTTAGCGCAACCAAATTGTCAGGACTTTACTTCAGCTAATGAAAAATCAGCACATTCACTGCAATTTTTGTGGGGTAAAAACACAGAAATATAGCTTTACCCCCAAAACCATATATTTTTGGAAAGTGCACATTCTACCGAATCTAAAATGAGTACCCATGTCTTTCTGCTCCAAACTACTGAGTCGCAAGGCTTTCCCAAATTTGACGGTTTTGGTGAAATATCTGAAAATTGCCTCAAAGCTTCAACTTTCCAGCATTATGTCACCCGTGTATCACTACATACCAAGAAAAAGCACCCTAAATATGGTTGCCAAGGGTCCTCCAAACAGTTTGGTGCCCATTGTGAATACGCTTACCAAAGTAACTGGCATTTAGAGGCCCCAAAATGAAGTTAGCGCATACAAATACTCCTGTGGGTAACTTCAAATAATGAAAAATCAACACACTGACTGCTTTTTTTGTGGGGTAAAAACACAGAAAAATAGGTTTACCACCAAAACCATATATTTTTGTAAAGTACACATTCTACCGAATCTAAAATGGGTAACCATGCCTTTCTGCTCCAAACTGCTGAGTCGCAAGGCTTTCCCAACATTGTCGGTTTTGGTGAAATATCTGAAAATTGCCCCAAAGCTTAAAATTTCCAGCATTATATTGCCCGTGTATCACTACATACCAAGAAAAAGCACCCTAAATATGGTTGCCAAGGGTCCTCCAAACAGTTTGGTGCCCATTGTGAATAGGCTTACCACAGTATCTGGCATTTAGAGGCTCCAAAATGAAGTTAGCGCATATAGAAACGCCCAAATGACAATAGTGTACATAAATTTTCATGGCTGATGTGCTGGCTGCTGCAATATAAGCACCCCATTATGTGTATATATGACATAAGACCCCATAGCAGTACAGAGACCCTAGTAAACCATATATTTTCAGAAAGTACACATTCTGCCGAATCCATTATGGGTACATATGTGTTTTTACTGCAAACTGACAAACTGTAAAGCAATGCTGAACGTAACGGTTTTTAACAAATTTCAGAAAACCTTTACAAAGCTTGAAATTTACCCCATTATATGCCCCACATTTCTTAATGTATCAGCATAAAACATCCTATATATGAACACCAGGGGTCTACTGAACACTTTGATGCCCAATATGCACAGATATACCACACTATGTGACGCAGGAAGATGCCCAAATGACAATAGTGTATATGAAATTTCATGGCTGACGTGCTGGCTGTTGCAATATAAGCACCCCGGTGTGTGTATTATGTGACATGAGACCCCCTAACAGTACAGAGACCCTAGAAAACCACATATTTTCAGAAAGTAAACATTCTGACAAATCCAATATGGGTAATTATGTGTTTGCACCGTAAATTGCCAAACTGTAAAGCGATGCTGAACGTAACAGTTTTTATAAAATTTCTGAAAATTGTCACAAAGCTTGAATTTTACCCCATTATATGCCCCACATTTCATAATGTATCAGCATAAAACATCATACATATGAACGCCAGGGGTCTACTGAACACTTTGATGCCCAATATGCATAGATATACCACACTATGTCACACACAGATTCCCCCAAATGGATATATAGCAGACAAATTTTCCATGGGCAGAATGAAGTAACAAAGAATAGTGGAGAATAGTATAAAAATCACTAAAATCCAACAAAAACTACGAAAATCAATGACTTTTTTTTTGCCTAGTATAATCAGCAGTCAGAATGAAACTTTGACAATTTTAGCATGGCCAAATAGGTTTTATGGACATAAATAAGCGAACAACACCTGAAAAATGCAATAAAATGCCATAAAATTGCTAAATATGTACTAAAAATGTACCAAAATCACGAAAATTGCAATAAAATCACTGAAATAACGTACAAAAAGTATTGCGCAGCGCGATTAGCAAATGTACTATTTGCAATGGCAATAAAACATTTTTTTCTGGCAAAACAACACATAATGCAGTACGGAAAAAAAAACCCTATAAAATTGTGTAAGTGTGTATATGTGTGTGTGCACTAGGGAAATTGTGTGTTGTATGACTGTGTGCAAGTATGTGTGAGTGTTGTGATCCCCCCAAAAATGTATGTATGTGTATGTATGTGTAAATCTACGTGTGTGCGGCTTGTAAATCCGCTCCTTCGCTTCCAGGGACTGAAATGCTGCAGATCGTAGAATCTACGATCTGTGGCATTTCAAGAGACTGTGCCACAGATCGTAGATTCTACGATCTGTGACACTTAAAGGGTTAAAGATTTATCTCTCTTTTCATTTATTTTTGTAAAAAAAAAATGATGTTACAGTTCCTTTAATTCGTTAAACTCTACTCCCAGACATAGCAATGCTATAAAATGGAGTTGCTGTTCTGGAAAATTAGAAATTAGAAATTTTCCAAAAACAACATCACCTTTACTCTTTGATTTTTCCACACTTAACACATTCACTATATCAGGGCTGTCCAACTGGTGGCCCATGAGCCACCTGCAGCCCACATGCCCCATTGTATGGCCCCCACATGAATGTCTGCCTGCTTTGTTTTCCATGTGTAAGCTTTAAAAGGTATTACTGCAGGAGATTAACTGGGCCCCCAAACCTCAAATTCAGACTGTAATCCCCTGTATTGTCCACACATGTAACACCCCTGCATTGTTCACACTTTAAACACCTCTATTGTTCTCCCTGTGTCTGCCATACTTTGCCTGCCCCATGCTGCCTGTGTGTGCCATACTCTGCCTATCCTATGCTCCTTCTGACATACACTGACAAACAAATTACACCTGTGAATAACTACCTTCCTACACTATCTATTAGTATTAGTGTATATAAAATCAAGTCCCCCAGTCGACAATGCAAGTAATAAGGCCAAGGTGCACTTCCCATTAACTCAGGGGCTATAGTGAAAATAATATCCGTAATTGGTAAAGAAGGACATACATGGGAGATCTTAGAGACTGTTACCACTAATATGAGTAAAAGAAAGTATCCAATTAAGGTAAAACTATAAATGCAGAGAAAATTTTAAAAAAATATCTAAAATCCCAACAGAAGTAAATATATAGCTGGGGGCCTATTTATTAAAGGATAAGTAAACCTTAAAAATAAGTTAATATAACATTAATGAGGGGGCTATTCTAAGAACATTTGCATTCATTATTTATTATTTTTTATAATTTAAGGGATATATGTACTGTTATTCTGAATGAATTTTGTTAACAATAGTACCATCTGCTGGTATTTTTCCAACTGGTCTGGCCAACAAGTAGTCAAGGAAGTTGTCAGGAGAAAGAAAGAGGCTGCTTTGGTGTTGTTCTGCTTAGGAATAAAATTAGAAATCACATCTTTCCTAAAAAGAATATTCAAGCAGTCTCTTTCTTTGTCCCAACAACCTCATTGACTACTTGGTGTCAGACTGGTGGGACCAGCTGGTAGTGCTGTTGTAACAAAATTAATTCATATTTATGAATATTCATTCATAAATAGCACCCTTGTCAATTTTACATTCACTTATTTTTAATGCTTTAAATCTCAATTTTCTGTTTGAGTTTTTGAAGAGGAAAACTCAATTTTTTGGAGGAAAAAAACTTACATTTTTTTGAGATGTATTATACCCCAAAGCTGCTAAAAATTCAAATCCAACTTTTGATCCCATCGTGGATGGGAGTTTGGTCAACTTTATTTTAATTAAATAAATTAGATAAATGAGTTTTAGTATATATTCCCCTTGATGTTTGATTCACCTAAACTATTGCCTGGAACCATAAAACAGAGAAATTAGAAGATATGTTGTAATGCTGGTAGAGTCCAACATATGTGCTCTATTTGATGTAGAACTAAAGCTCCCAGCATTAACAGTCATCATTTGATGCCTTTTGTGAAAATAGTTGTTTCATCTCAACATTACCTTTATGTATGGTTAGTATGATCTAAGTGCTCCTAATTACTTTTCCTGCTTGAATCATTGATTCCTGCCTTCCAGCTATGTTCCTGACTACACTTCCCATTTCCTGTCCTGACCTTTTTGCCTGGATTCAACTCCGTACTTTCTTTAATCATGTGGATACCACAAATAGGACTTTCTACATACAACTTCCTACTTGGTTCTGACTCCAACCTTATAAGAGCTTCTAGACCCTCACAGTATGTTTGAGCCATGGACCCTAATGAGGAAGCTCTGTCAGCCTCTGTCTTCTCATGGCATGGCAACTTGCATGGAGGCTTTGAGCTCAGCAGTATCACATAAGTTCTTGATGCTCTCGCAGATGTTTTCTTCCTCTTCAGTCACTAGAATCCTTGCTGCCATGGCAGCTCCCTCCTTCATTTGGCAAACAAACTTTGCATTCGTCCACCTCATCGCTAAAACAGAAATCTTCAGACATGCCAAGGTTTGTGAACCAATGCCTCATTTAGTATGAATTGCAACCCACACACTATGCTTCAGACACTCTACAGTGGGGAACATCATCTCCAGTTTGGAGGCAAGGCACTAAAATGGGCTTTCCCTTTTGGAAAAATAATTCTGCCCTAATACACAATGCCAAAACATTTCTCGAAACCTTTGGACTGTTTTTGATGCTCCTGGCCATGTTGCTGCTGCCTCCTCTGGTCTTTTATGACCCACCAAGGGAATAGTAATGCAAAGAGTATGCTATTGTATCTAGAGATCTCACTGAGCAGCTGGAGGATAGCTCTCACAATCAAGGTTGATGCCCACCTAGGAGAACACCACGTGGATAGAGAAAGATTAAAAGAGATTTTTGACCCTGTTTTAAGAGACCACTTCTTCTGAGATCCAATTCCCAGCCACCTTACACCTCCCCTGAGGAACCTATGCAAATAGGAAAGGCACCACTACATAATAGGTAGAAAACATAACAATTTACCTATAAAGTTGGACTTTGGGCACTGCAATTGTGTGTGTAAATAATCCTTTCAGTGTACCTCATTATGTCTTCTTATACTGGGGCACTGTGACGGATGATTGCCAGGTTCAGGGAGCTATTGTCACAGCTATAGGCTGGTTCAGGCTAAGAGAGATGTAAAAGTGTGAGTTTCATGCATGTGACAAGTGAAAAGAGAACCATATGTAGAAGAAAGCAAGCAAAAAGAAGATATGAGGCATGTATGGAAGTAGCAAAGTTAAACACTATTATTCCCCATAATTAGCTCGACCATATTCGCAATTCGATAAGCATACAACCATCGAATGCTTATCGAATAGTTTTAGGCTATCATTTGCTCGCAATAAAATTTCTTGATGAATTCATACGATCTGATACCGATCATTTAATTTCATGAAAAAATCATGAAATTTCCTTCGAGTCCGAAAAATTCGTACGATTAGAACGATTGAATGCTTTGATGATATTCTAGCAGGACTTAGCCTCCAAAGCCTATGGGGAACTTCCCATAGGCTTCTATTACAATTCGGTAGGTTCAATCTGGCGAAGTAGTCAGTCGAATAATTTTAAAATTTTGATTCCTTCGATCGTCGAATGATCAAATTATCGAATATCCGATCCTTCAATCTATTTGATCTATTCGATATTCGATGATCGAAAATGCCAAATTTGCATATCCGATTTCACGAAAAATCGGCACCTTGGTCAAATGTTATATTGGCCACAGATGCAAAGTGCACTTCCAAGTTCAGAGAATAAGTTCTGTGATTCCCACTATGTTCCCTGTAATAAACAAAACTTGTATGAAAGGACTGTTACTCACCTTAAACTTTTACCCTTGGTTTAGAACATATCTCGTATGAGAAGACTTTGGGGTTGGATAAGTTTAGAAGGGTGTCCTTTCATATTTCCAAAAAAAATCACCCAAAAATAAATAATAACCTATAAATAGTAAACAATATATCAACTGTCTGATGTAACACAAGAAAAAGCTATGAATTTATATTGTTATAATAATTATTACTATTATGATTATTATCATTATTAAAATTCTAATATTTAATTTTGATTCTAAGTTTGATTCATACTTATGTCACTATTACTAATATACCTAAAAATAAAGAAAATTGTAAAGGTATGTGGAAGGCATGTTAACGGCCTAAAAACTTACACAATACAAGCTTGATGATATCTGTCCTTTCCTAAAATAACAAATATGCCGCTTGCCAAACATTGAAGGATACATCATTGTGGCAGACCATGTTTTATCAACTCTATATGTGTCTGTTTATCTGTTATGGTGCAAGGTTAGATGCTGTGAAACATACTGAAAAGCACAAACTGTGCCTCAGCATAAGGTGGAAGAAAAGCACAAACTGTAAACTGAAACTTAAATCCAGAGTTGATCTAGGTGAAACACAATTATCAATAACATTATGTTATAAATATCATGTGATGTACAGTAGCAATAAATTCAACTCTAGTGCTCAAGCCCAAAAATGTAGACTCATGAAGGTAAAATTCTAAATGCAGAATGGAAATGCATTGTAGACTGTTAACTAATGGTACCAGACACTACTCTAATGAGAGGACATTCTACAGCAGTGAATGTATAATATAGATTGAGAAAAACAGGTAGTGAGCAAAATTTATGACAGATGTTTGAGAGGGACATAGAAAAGAAATATCATAGCTGGAAACTTCACCACTAATATTATAATATTAAAATAAACATTTAATATCAATTTTAATCTAGATAAATACAATACAATAATGGCTACAATAATTTTTATTTATAACTTTAAAAACACAAAATCTAAACTGTTTCATCCATTTTGCAGATTACCTGGAACATTTAGTAGATACAATGCAAAGATGATGAGCATCGGTCACTGTGTCTGCTACAGAACTACAGCTTTCAGCAGCTCCCTGGCAGTTCAGTCAGGGCTGGGGGGGGGGAAATTTTGTACACCAGCTGGAGGGAGAAAGAGTCCTGTCCCTAATGTAACCTTTCAGTCCCAAACCCTTAAGCCCCATAGGTAGGAGAGGTCTGTTGGATGATTGACAATCAATAAATACACATGTAACTAGTGATGATGTCCAGTATAGAGAATTTGACACATAAAAGTAATTACATTTGGACAAACAATAATGATTTTTGTGCTATATGGCCAAAAGGAGAAAAAATGTCATAGTTTAAATACATATTTCAAAAGAGAATTTTAAATCTCATTTTGTGTTTCTTAAACAGAGTTTAAAAAGGACTTGTTGTGACATAAACTTCCAAATACCAACTTTAATGTCATTATTTCTCAGGCTGTATACGACTGGGTTGAAAAACGGTGTTCCGACTGTGTATAGAAGGGACAACATTTTCTTTATATTGAAGTTATGTTGTTTGGATGGTACCATATAAATTATTATCAGAGACCCAAAGTACATACACACAACTATTAAATGGGAGCTGCAAGTGGAGAAAGCTTTGTGTCTTCCTTCAGTAGAGGAGATCCTGAGAATGGCAAAGCCAATAGAAACATAAGAAAAAATGATGAAGCAAAAAGGGAGCAGCATAAAAGGTATGGCCAAAATAATATCTGTTAGTTCAACAGCTTTATAATCGGTGCATAAAAGTTTAAAAAGAGGCGTAGATTCACAAAAATAATGATCTATGACAAATGGACCACACAACTGCAAATTAAATATCAGAAGACAGATAACCAAAATCAATAAGAGGGCTAAGCCCCAAGAACAAAGACTCATATAGAGGCAAAGCCTAAAATCCATAATGGAGACATAATGAAGTGGGAAACATATGGCCAGATATCGGTCATAGGCCATGACTGTGAGGAGATAAACTTCTGAAGTTCCTGAAACACAATAAAAGCAAAACTGTGTGATACAACCAGTAGCAGATATTGTGCCTCCTCCATTCAGTAATAACCACAAGAGCTTTGGAGTAATACTGGTACTGAGCAAAACATCAGATACAGACAACTGGGAGAGAAGGACGTACATGGGAGAGCTCAGAGCTGAGACTGTTATTACCAATGTAATTATTAGAAAGTTACCAAATAATGTCAAAATATAAATCCAGAGAAATGGAACAAAGAGAAACTCATTTATTATTTGAGAGTTCTGAAATCCCAAAAGAAAGAAAGATAAATCTAATGTCTGATTCACTTTATTCATTACCTGGAACCATAAAACAGAGATATAGTATAATGCAGATAGAGTCTTACATCTGTGTTCTATTTGATGTAGAACTAAATCTCCCACTATTCCCCAGTCAGCACATTTGATGCCTTGTGTGAAATAAGTTGCTTCATCTCAAAATCTCCTTTTTGTATGTTTTGAACCGGGGCTCTCTGTCTGGCCTGAAATATGAACTTTTATCTGTTAACTGGGAATCAATCTCCTCCACATCCAGAATTCAGCCTCTGTACATTTTTAAATATCCTACCTGTTTTTTTGGGTTAATCCTGCAGAACAAAGTGTTCAACCAAAGTACAATGAATAGTTATAGTTTATATTATGAGAGAATGTGACTCCCTTGTGAGTTTCCCTACAGAAGAGTGACTAAATACATAGATGCACAAAAACTTAAGCTATGTTTTACTTGTTTATTTACTATGTTAAAGATAAAATGTCTAGGAGGTAGAGTTTCTTTAAAGAGAATACTGTGTTTGACATGAAAGTATGGGTGGGCTTTTCTCATTTGTTCCTGTGTGGAAATCTATTAGTAGTATATCAAAGTAATGTACTTGTCTTGCATCACATATGTGGACATTTATGCTGGAACTGGGATGCATCTGATCCTGAACCTTTCAGTGACACAGCTTATCATCCAAACTTTAGTAGGAAACATTTCACACCTGCCCATTTGAGGAAGCAGAGAAAATAGTAAGAAACAGCAGTGAGTGATACATTTCTCTTGTAGCAAAAAGTTACTTTTGAGGCTTGTTGGAAACTGCCAATGGAAAATAAAACAATACTGTAGGCTGAGCAATGTCATTCAGAAAAGATCAGCCATAATTCTATACTGCATGGATAAGGAAATCCATTTGGCATTACAGAGATGAGGTT
>CM044435.1:141015061-141027791 GCA_024363595.1 Xenopus borealis | reverse complement strand
AATGTAAATATGTCTCACAAGCAAAAAAGGTTGGGGACCCCTGCTCTAGGCTGTAATTATTGGGTAATAATACAAGTTGTAACATAAGCTTTTGCCTAGTGACAAGATGATCAGGGTCTTAACTCCATAGGTGCCGAATAGAAACCTATGGGTCCCTACATTTATAATACCAAATTACATAATCTCTTGTGTAAAGTAAACCAAACAGTGGGCCAGATTCCATCCATTGTTATAAACATGCAATAATGTAAAGATGTTTTTACCTTTTAAGAAATGTGCAGTCTTACCAAATTCAACATTTTCGGAGTTATTTACTAAAATCCGAATTTATCTCATGTTATTTGACCAAACTCCCATGCCGATTTTAGCTTATTTATTTGTAGAAAACTCAATTTAATTTGATTGTGGAAAAATTTAGCAAAAACCAGAATCACTCTAAGGGGTACTTTTACTAAAGGTCGAATTTAAGAAAATTCTAAATTTGACCATCAAATTATTTAAGGCTATTTTCGATCAAAAATGGATGGAATAGGTACATTTTCGATCGAATAAAAATAATTTGAAATACTCGAATGCATCGTTTGATTTGAACGATTTTGGAAAAAATCCTTATAATTTCCATAACTTAGAAAAAAATCTCTGTAAAGGTTCTAGGAGGTCCCCCAATAGGCTAAAATGATAATTTGGCAGCTTTAATGTGGCGAAGTGTCGAATTGGATTTTTTTTTTTTTTTAAAGAGACAGTACTTTGAGATTCAAATTTTTTCAATTCAAATCTAATTTTGGCCTATTCGATAGTTGAAGTAGTCAAATTTGAATTTTTTAATTCAAATTTTCACTTCGCTCATTAGTAAATGTTCAGGCTTTTTTCTTGAATTGATCTAATTTTTAAGGCTTTTTTTCCAGAATTGTTCTACTTTTTCACAGACCACGAAAACGTCAGATTGAGATAGATGCCTCTCCCATTGACTTATACAGGACCTCAACAGGTCTGAAATAGTGTATTTTCAGATTCAGACTCTTTGCAGCATCGGTGTATAAAACTCAAAACATTAAGATTTTTTCCTATAATGGTTTCTAGTGAAAAAAAAACTACATTTTTTGGAGATTGTGAATTTGATTTTTAACAAATAACTCCTTTTATGTTGAAAATAACTTCCAGTTACCCTCTAATGGTCAACACTGCCTAAAATTTCTAGAAACATCTACTGCCTCATCCAAACCAATCAAAATTCATTAGTTAAATACTACTCCCAGACATAGCAATGTTATAAAAAAACGAGTTGCTGTTCTGGAAAGTTGTCCAAAAACAACGTGACCTTTACTTTTTGATTTTGCCACACTTTCATTTTTCAACTTGAACTCTTAACCATATCCTCTATATTATGTTATAGTGTACCTCAGACCAGCCAAAAAGGACCTTCATCAGCCTTCCAGTGTGATCATATATCCTCTTTTTCTATGACTGCCTTTGCCCTCCATGTTGCAAGTGCTTTACACCAGACCAGCTGAAAATGACCTTTGGCAGCCTTCCAAACACATCATCTATTTTTTATCTATCTTACCTTTTTTTGTCCAACTTACCCAAACTGACCCAAACTTTACCCAACTTACAAATCATCTTTAATGTTTCAGTGTCAAAATAATCCACATCTAAAAATATATGTTTGTAGCATCCATCATCTACCACAATCCAAACAAACATATAAGTATTTTGACGCTTTAATTGCCAATAATATGTGCGGGCAGGAAAATGCTCTGACTGCCAAGCACATATTATATATGTGCTCAGAAGTTAAGACTCTCCTTGCTGCACTAGTGGCATTTGCCACAGTGCAGTGAGCCCTAGTTGTCCCAAACCCCTATACAACCAGCCTAGGGGCTGCCACTCAGGTCCTGCGATGACCCTATTTCTTACCTGCTGCAGTCGATCTTCTTCATCCTGGATCTGGACCTGACCTTGTGCAATCAGTACACCCACTAACTTCCTGCTGCATGTCTCTGCGATCCTGGACTCTCCAGTGCTGGTAAGGACTCCTTCTTCTACAGACACGGTAAGTGTCCCTTTTTTACCTATGCACACACACACATGTAATTAGACATACATGTATGCATTTACACACACACTCAGAACAGTAGGCAGTTTTTAAAATTTATTTAATAAAAAAAAAGAAAAGAAAAAGGATGCAAAACCCCGTAGGTCCTTTATTCCTAATATAGACCAGTATCTTTGGATCACCTTATTTGTAATTTTATTTAAACCAACGATTACCATTAATTCACCTAACACCATCCCGCTCTGTAAAATGTTGTGGATCTCAATTAATTTCTAATTATTTATTATCTATCCGAAACTTATCCGTGATTTTCAATACAGTGAAAACTGCCAATAGTTCAAATAAAATTATTTGTGCTCATATAGTGTCCAGAAAATAAAGTTCAGTCAATTGATTCACAAATGATGATGGATTGTACCAGAATTACCCATTAATTCATCTAAAACCCCCTCCAGAATCAATTAAATACAAAATGAATCTGAGCAAATAACCAGTGCAGTGCGAACCTCCAATAATTTAATTCAATAATTGTGCTCATAAAAATTACTGATAATAAATCACAAGGTTAATTTAATTAGGTTATTCCACAACTAGTATTCACTTAAATCAAACCCACCTATTAATTTATCAAATACCCCCATCAGTTCAATTCAATTAAAAATCAATTCATCTAAAATTATCAATTCTAAATGCAAATCAATTCATCTAGTATTAGGTATAGGTATTCGATTGATGAATTAAAAAAATCAATTAATTCACAAAACCCTAATCAATTTAATCTATACAAGTGCTATGTGCAAAATAATTTATCTGATGATACACCGGGATTTAAGAAAAATTAAATTCATAAATAAGAGTCATCCATTCAAAGTCACCATAAATTACAAAAAACCGGGAGAAACCCCCACCCTTAATTACCTCACCCCCTTCAATAATAAGAGAATTCTATCAGTTATCTTCAATAATGGGACAGAATGGGACAAATGGTTGCCATATTCAGAGACAGATTGTCACAGTCGTTCTCCTTTGGCTAGTTCAGGATGCTTGAGAAAAGTACCTAGTTATATAAATTTGCTGGCGATAAAAAAAACGAGTCGAAAACATCGCGGCACGATTGACGCGACGCGCATCAAAAACGGTGGAGCGACTCGTTTCGCAAATTTTAGTTAAGGAAGATAGCTCATAGTACAAGTTGATCCAGGGACTAGTCCGAATGCCATTTTGGAATCAGGAAAGATGTTTTCCCCCCTTTGGCAAATTAGAGTGGCTTCAGATGGGGTTTTTTTTGCCTTCTTGCCTAACTGGGTGCGTCGCGTCAACTTTGGCGCGGCGCGTCGTTTCCGACAGGCATCGCATTGTTTCCGACGCGCGTCGCGTCGTTTTTGGCATGCGTCGCGTCGTTTTCGGCGCGCGCCGCGTTTGTGTCATTCAGGAGGGGAAGTAGGGGACAGAAGGGTAGGGGGCTGGTACACAGCTTGTCCAAAACAACAGATTCATCATTTTGGCTGAAGATGATGGGGTGGGGAGCTCTGAACTGACATGTATGGAGCAGACTGACTCTCAGAGCACTCTGGGGGGCAGCATCTCTAATACAGGTGGTTGGGGGACTGCAAGGAAGGAAAGGCAGATTCTCGTTATAGGGGATTCAATTATTAGAAAGGGTGGAAAGGGTAATCTGCCATAAGGACCCGACATGCTAAATAGTCTGCTGCTTGCCTGGTGCTAGGGTCCTGCATGTGGTGGAACAAGTGGACACATTATTTGGAGGGGCTGGGGAAGACCCGGTGGTCTTGGTAGACAGGTACCAAGGATGAGTCTGGGGTTGAACTGGGCTGATTTCTCAATCCGCTACAGTTTTTTTGCCAGTAATGGAAGCACTTCAATGATGATGGTGCAGCTGTTTTGGGAGCGAATATGGCTAGAGGGTTGGAGGAGATTAGGCAAAAGAGTACACGAGCACACCTGGCCACTCCAATTCAATTAAGAACGGTGCATGGATTCACAGGAGGACGGCACCTCCTAAACTGCATAGATTGAAGATAGAACCAGCACACGTAAATGCCAAAGGGATTACTCCCGTGTTTAATGTCTGCCAACAAGACAACGTTTCGGGGGTGTTCCCCTTCGTCAGGTGATCAAAAACAACCCACAACCCACCTTAAATACCAACATATTCACCTCCACCCTCCAATCATGTAAATGAACAGGTAAGTCCAAAAAAGTTCACATAGTCCATCTTGTGGCCATTTAAGGTATGCTTTTTTGCTCAAACTGACTCCCAAGCTGTTTGAAAAAAATCATGTATTGCATCAAATATGATCATTCCAATAGCATACTGTAGCGAATGGGGACAATTAGTAGCAACTAGTAACATTTAACAAAGAAAAACTTTTTTTCTCTCTCCTACCTTCCCCTGTCATAATAATCGCAACAACTTAGGTGAATCTGAAAAGATAGGAAACATGTGCAGATAAGAACAAGCCAGAGAAAAATTGATTCATTTAATAAGATAATAGGAAGGGAAAATGGGGATGGAGATATGGTTGGGGATAGGGAGGACCTCATGTCAAATATTCATTATGGTACTGGTATTAAATATATGTTTGCAAATTCAAGAAGTCTAACTAATACAATGGGAGAGCTGGAGGTGCTGGAAGGGGAAATATGATGTGATTGGTGTGGCTGAAACATAGCTGAATGTTTTGTCACAAGACTGGCCAGTTAAAATTGATGGCTTTACTTTGTTTCAGAGTGACACAGGCAATAGAAAAAGAGTAGGGGTATGTCTGTTTGTTAGACTGGATTTTAAATCTAATATAAAGCAGGAGGTGATGTTAGAAAATGAGGGGGGTATAAGCCTTATGATCAGAACTCTTCAATGATTTAATGAGTCTAGCAAATTAATTGTAGGGGTATGTAATGACAATGGAAGATTTACCCAGATATTGACTGGAACAACAGTACTGCCAGGGCTGTTAATGGGAACAAGTTTATACATTTATTGCATGAATATTTTATGACACACGTTATGCTATTCTGGATCTAGTGATCTCTGATAACCCAGAACATATTGCAAATGTGAAAATTACTGAACCCCGGGTTAATAGTGACCATAATGGGATCTCATTTAATGTCTTGTGCAAAAATAAGATATACACTGGGGCACCAAAAACCCTTAATTTCAGAAAATCTGCTAAAAACACAGAATAGCAATAGTTTTATTAAGTTGTTTGTGTTCACAATTTATTCCCATAAGAAGTAAATGTAGAGGCATCAAGAACCACCCTATGGGGCAGATTCACTTAAGCGTTGCTTCACATTCTAACGCCAGCCAAATTTTCAATCTGGTGAAAGAGTGTTAAGGATGCAAATTTTACTGAACATTACCTCTTGTGCCAGATTTGCCCTAGCCAACTCAGACCTGGCAAAGTGCAATAGAGTAGAAAGGAGCTCATAGTCCCAAAAAAAATGCTAGTGTCTTTTCATATTTACAAAGCGATAGGCTGCAAAAGATTGTTAAATTTTTTGGGGGTACCCAGCTTCCCACTTACATTTCCTAACATATGGAACATAAACTATTGTCATGCTCGGCTCCCAACACCAGAACAAATGCCAAGCACCCTGGTCTTGGCCCATGCTTCACCAGTAGTGTGACTGCCTTTGGCTTCAGGAGGAGCCCTCAGCTACTCAGATGCCACCTGGGCACGACTGTTATCAAAGACTTTGGGCAGATGGTCAAGGTACAAGGCATAGACAAAATTCGTAGTTAGATCAGGCTGGATTGGGGCAGGCAATGTACAAAGGAAGTCAGGCAGGCAAGGGTCAAACCAGGTTTAAGCAGAATGGTAGTCAAAAATCAGGCAAGGGGTCAGGATACAGAATGTTTCTCAAGTTGGGACCGAGGTATATTGGTCCATACCCCATTATTGAAATAATCAGTCATTCTTCTGTTCATCTCAAATTACCTGACAAGATCTTGTTAATCTTGTTAAGGCCTCTATAGTCAATACATAGGTGAAGAACTCTATCCTTCTTGCCCACAAAAAAAAACCCCAGCACCTACATGGGAACTTGAGGGCCTAATGAAACCTCTTTCAAGATTCTCTTTGATATAATCTTTCATTGCCAGGGCTTCCGGCAATGGAAAAGTATAAGTTCTCCCTCAAGGAGGAGTAGAATCAGGAATGAGGTCAACTGGGCAGTCATAACGCCTAGGTGGGGGTAGAGTTTCAGCTGATTTTTTAGAGAACACATCAGAAAACTCTCTGCATAAGTGACAGTTAAACACTCTAAGGATGTGACTGCCACCATTCGAGGCACCTTTAAAAATTTGAGACCCCACAGAAGAATCTCTGCAATTACCCAGTCAATATGGGGGTTGTGTACCTGTAACCATGGTAACCCTAAAATTAGAGGAGAAGATGAAGTACCTTCAATTACATGGAAGGATAACTCCTCAAAATGCAAGTTGTGCGCATTGTTAATGTCACAGATTTTTTAGCTACCAAACATGACCCTAAAGGGCTTTTGTCAATGGCAAAGATTCTCATGGGAGGAATAAGGGGTTTTAGAGGAATATTATACCTTACTGTGAAGGCAGCATCCAAAAAATTCCCCTCCGCCCCAGAATCCACAAAAGCAGAAACCTTAACAGAACGCCTAGGAGAGGTTAAATAAATGTGTACCATAATCCTAGAGGAAAATTGCGGAGAGGAAACTTCTCGACCCAAATAGAGCTCCCCTTCTCCATTTATGCTTTGAAGTTTCCCGGCCTCTTAGGACACTGGTTAAGAAAATTACCCTTTTCCCCACAATAAAAACACAGACCCTGAGACCGGCTGCGGGCCTTTTCCTCAGGAGTTAGATGAGTGATTCCCAATTGCATTGGTTCCTCCTGAGGCAGAGGCACAGAGGGGTTATAAGGCTTAACACTAGTAAACCCAGTAGGAAATGAAGTATCCTTTTCTGACCTTCTCTCACTTTGTCTTCTATCTCATGTCTGGATGAATAGAGACATGAGATCATCCAGAGTAGTTAGAGAGTAATTTACTTGGCTGTCTTTTACAGCTTTGGAAAGCCCTAACCTTAATTGGCTACAAAAAGCCATGTTGTTCCAACCAGTCTCTACAGACCACCGGCGGAATTCAGTACAATACTCCTCTACAGCCCTTTTTCCCTGACATAACTTACGAACTGCAGTATAGGCTGAAGAAGCACGATCCGGGTCATCGTATTGCCAAAGAAAGATTCAAGGGAAACGGACCGGGTCAGGGGTAACCTTCGCCCCTATATTTGCCTCGTAAATAAGGAATGAGGGAAAAAGCTTAGTGATGGGCGAATCTCCCAAGATTCGCTTTGACGAAAAATTTCCAGAGAAATTCATGAATTGGTGAAAAATTTGCAAAACAAGTCGCGGGGCGCTTTTGACGCGTCATTTTCGGCGCGTCAAAAACGATGCGCGACTCATTTTTATGGCGAAATTTCGCTGGCGATTCGCAAATTTATTCGCCAGCGGCGAATCGCGGGAATCTGCCGCGAATTCGCCCCTGGCGAATAAATTCACCCATCACTAAAAAAGCTATGATATAATTTACATGCCTCCTTGAAGACATGTAACTTTGCCTATCCCCACTAAATTTATCAGGGCAGGAGATTTTAGGTTCCTTGGTTTTATTGCCAATACCTATTGCTGCAGAAGGACCCTCATGGGCGGCAACGGGAGGTTGAACTGCAGGATTCAGCATCTGTTGTGTAGCGTCCAATCTAGACAGGTTATGCAGACCTTGAACCAGGTAGTCTTGCTTCTGCTGTTGTACCTCCAAGTGCTGCAGAAGAGTGGTGAGGAGAAGTGGCAGCATGACTTCCGGCATTCATCTGGCCCTTTATAATGTCACTATCTGCACCCAAAATCCAGAACTGATGCTAGTCTCCCTGGTCTCAGCTCTTGCCTCTGCCTATAACAGCCACCTTTCACCTCGGGAGGAGCCCTCGGCTAATTGGATGCTGCCAGGTCTTATTTAAGAGAGGAAACAAGATAAAGGTTCTGGAAGAGGCACGATCATTAGCAAAGTCTTTAGGAAGAAGGTCACAGTTCAAGGAGCAGGCAGAAACCATAGTCAAACCAGGCCGGGTCAGTGTGGGCAGAATACAAGCAGACAAGGGTCACAACCAGGAAATCAATCAGAATGGTCAAACAGGTACGGGTTGGATAACCGATTTCAGAATAGTCACAAAACAGGCAGAAGTCAAGATCACAGAAGTGAGGAAGAGTCAGGCAGGGATCAAAACAGGTATCAGAATAATCAATAATCGCATACAGGAAATTACAAGAACGAACCTATAACGGGCACTGGATTGCACATTGATTTCCCTTTAAATAGGTTTGAAAATCGCCAGCAGGAATACACCTATAAAACCCAGAAGTGAATGCTGTGCGTGCCATAAGGAAAGAAGAGGATCAGTGTAGGGGTGTCCCCACCATTGGACCACCCACTGATTTTCTCATTTCTATTTCTTTCATCTGGGATGTTACCTATGGATTGGAGGAAAGCTGATGTCATTCCCATATTTAAATTTCTCAGCCTACCAAATATAGGCCAGTAAATCTGACATCTGTGGTCGACAAATTATTTGAAGAGTTGTTAAGGGACGATAACGTAAGTTAGATTTTGGACAATGGGGGAGCAGTAGATTTTATCTATTTGGACTTTGCCAAAGCTACAATGCCCCACAAATGACTGTTTTCTAAAATAAGGGCAGTTGCACATGGATAGGGAACTGGCTACTGGATCGGGTACAGAGGGTGGTTGTTAATGGTACATTCTCTACTTGGAGTAAGGTTCTTAGTGTGGTCCCTCAGGGCTCACTATTGTGTCCACTTTTATTTAACTTGTTCATTAATAAGTTAGGGGAGGGTATTGTAAGTAATGTATCAGTGTTTGCAGATGACACAAAACTATCAGCCCAATTAATTCCATCCAGGGAATACAGAGTGATGGAAGATAGCTCATAGGAAAAGTTGATCCAGGGACTAGTCCGATTGCCATCTGCCCCTCTGAGGCAAATTGAAGAGGCTTCAAATTGAGTTTTTTGCCTTCCTCTGGATCAACTAGCAGTTTGGCAGGTTATATTCAGTCTTAAGTTTGAACTTGATGGACATGTTTCTTTTTTCAACCCAACTTACTATATTACTATGTATGTTTGTAATTGATCAATTAGTAGCCTTTATAAGCCTGCATCAAGCCACTTCCCATTACTTGATCTTTAAAGCACCAAAGCCAGATCCAGCCTGTTATTCTTGTTCCTGTTACTCCAGTGCCTGATTCTTGCTTTTTGTTCGTTCATCATTTGAGCTCAACCTTTTTTTCTACATGAACCTGCCTATCTGCTAGTTAATCCAAAGAAATGCATAAACTGCAACTGAAGCCCCTCCAATTTGCTCCACAGGGGGTTGAAATTTCTTCCTGATGCCAAGATGGCCATATGACAAGTTCATCAATCAACTTTGTGCTGAAAGGTAACTTCTGAGCTCTGAAAAATTGGGGTAACTGTGACCCTTACATAGTTCCAGTGGTACCCCATCCAAATCTCCCCCTAACTGGCATTCAGACTTAGCTCATAACAAGGTTACAGATATATAGAAACATTGGGGTGTCACTATAGTTCCAGGGGTACCCAGGGTAAAAATAAACACTCACCCCAAATCTCCCCCTAACTGACCTTCAGACTGGGCCCCCTTAGCTCATAACAAGGTTACAGATATATAGAAACATTGGGGTGTCACTATAGTTCCAGGGGTACCCAGGGTACAAATATGCACTCACCCCAAATCTCCCCCTAACTGTCATTCAGACTGGGCCCCCATAGCTCATAAGAAGGTTACGGATATAATTTTCCAGCACATGGGGAATATAAGTGGCAAAGACTTTGGGGCAGGTAGTTCGACCTTGGGAAGGAACTAATTGCAAGGAACTGAAATGTGCTGTTGTCAACCCCATATTATTTAAATGTCTGTAATCGGAGAGAGTCATTTATATGCTAGTTAGTCAGACCCCCACATGCCCACCTTGCAGGAGTGTTTCATTGTATTAGAAGTGCATTGCATGTGTTCTATATTTAGTCATTATTGCTGCAATCTCTGTGTATTTTATTTTCCTTATGGAACCCCACTGAGGTATATCTCTCATTGCTCACAACGTGGAGGCATGTGCTCTAAAATTCCAGCTTCCAGTTTCTTCCACATATTAAGGGGCAGATTTACTATTATTCCCGTATATTCAAATGCTTATAGAATAGTTCTAGGCTACCATTTTGCTCGAGATACGAATCCTCGATAAAATTGTACGATCAAATACCAATCGTTCGATTCCTCGGAAAAGTCGTACTTTTTCGTTCGAGCCTCCCAAAAATTCGAATGAGTTGAACGATAGAGCACTTCCATTGTATGAATGGTATTCGAGCAGGAAGTAGCCCAAGAAGCCTATGGGGGGATTCCCATAGGCTTCTACTGGTATTCGGTAGGTCCAATCTGCCGAAGTAGGAATTCCAATACTTTTAAAATTTGCAATCCTTTGATGATCGAATGATCAAATATTCGATCATTCTAATCCATTTGAATGTATTCGATCATTCGATCATTCAATCATTCAATCATTCGGTATACGATCATTCGGTATTCGATGATCGAAGAAGCCAAATTCGGCTTCTTCGATCCTCTGAAAAAATCATACGATTGGAATCCGATCGAATTCGATCGAATTTCGATCTATTCATGTGAATTTCGTAAATCTGCCCCTAAGTGAAGAGCCTAGCTTTGCTGCAGTGCTGCAGGTAAGAACCACCAGGTTTAACTGATAATAAGAAAAGGTTGCAATAAATTACATATATTTTAAGAATAATGAGACTCACCAGAGACTGTACTGGGATTTGATACTAATGAGACACAAGTGAGCTTATTATATATTTGGATGTACGAAGAATGTATAAATAACCATTTAGTTCAAGGCCCAATCCTGCTGCTGCTGATGAACTTACTAAGCAATCATGAAGAGATGCATTTTTCTCAGCACTTTACCAAGAGTAAATTTTTCTTCATCAATTCCATATAACAAGTTATTGCTTTCGAACAAACATGGCATGCTGTGATCTACTGGTCACCAATAACTATTGTACCTTTTGGTCACCTCTTCTCTAAAGCTTTCTATACCTTTTGGTCACCTCTTCTCTAAAGCCTTCTATACCTTTTGGTCACCTCTTCTCTAAAGCCTTCTATACCTTTTGGTCACCTCTTCTCTAAAGCCTTCTATACCTTTTGGTCACCTCTTCTCTAAAGCCTTCTATACCTTTTGGTCACCTCTTCTCTAAAGCCTTCTATACCTTTTGGTCACCTCTTCTCTAAAGCCTTCTAAAGACTTAAAAGCTGGGTCTGTATATCAGTTTAAGGTTGGGGCTGTGTTTAAAATTAAATTCAAAATGGGAGACCTTAGCTCAAGTACAATTATGAGAAATATACTGTGATTTCTTATGTTATACAAACATATCTTCCCTTTGTGTGGGCATGTTTGTGGTAGTGACAAACATAGTTACAAAAAAGTATAGACGTAATAATGAGCAAGTATAAGAATTTCTCAGACTCTAAAGTGATAATGTGAGTGGAACTGATCTGGTTAGCTCTACCAACCCTAGTTGAGATATTCCTGCATGGCATGTCCAAATGTAACCAACTTCTCATGGAGGAACCTTAGTATGAACGGTTTGTTAAGAATCCCTTTTAGTTGTTCCCTTTTAGGGAGCTCAAAATAGAGGCTACTTTTGGCCATCTCAAAGTATACATTCTATATTAGGAAATATCATTTCTAAAATTATACTTCACTATAGTATTTTCTATATTCAGTAAAATTTTTAAAGGAATATATGGATGGGACTGAGAGGACAAGGGCAAAACTCAATTATTATGTCCATCCATTTTCTAATTCAGTATTTGGGCTCCTATATGGAATGGAAGCCTAATGAATCTTTCTATGTTTTGTTGTGGGTTTTTTTGTGAGTTTATGCCTCACAGTTAGTGATGGACAAATCGGGGGCATTTTGCTTTGAAAACACTGCCAGCATCTCGTTTTGGATGCAGTCGTCCATTTTTGGATGCAGGCGTCGGTTTTTGGATGCCAGTGCACATTTGCACTGGCATCCAAAAACCCAGGTGCCAACACTGAAAAAAACAGATGCCTTCTTTTGACGCGGCAAATTTTTGGCCAGGCAAATTTTCTAGGCATTTCGCGAATTTAGAAGAAGGTGGGGCAGTTACGGCTAGGTTCTGGTACAATGCAGCCAAGTTTTCCATTGTCATAAGAACAAGGAAGACAAAGTTTATGAAGATTAGATCCTAGTGAAATTAGGACAATAAGCAACACACTCAATCAAGTGTGGGGGAAGAAAACTATGTAGGTGGTCCTATAGGTCTAATTAGAGGAGAAATATATTTTCTTCATATTGATTCAGAATACCCTTACTAATCTTTCACCAGATGACTCAAACCTACAATCAATCAGCCATCAAAGAAATGTTGCTCTTGGGATTTAATGGTCTCCATAACTTTCGCACTACAGTGTTTTTAGTCCTACTTGGGATCTATGTGGCCACCATTATAGGAAATCTTCTGATCATTGCAATAATCTT
>CM044435.1:140982288-141001153 GCA_024363595.1 Xenopus borealis | reverse complement strand
TTCTCATCTAATTTGGACCGTGTAGCCTGATACTGTTATCCAGGAATCAAGGCTTGTGTCTTAAGTTTCGCCTCCATTTTCAAACTGATCACAGGCATTTATTGTTGCAACCTTTCCATAATCAGGACCCTAATATCCAATGAGCATTTCTTAAGAATTCTGACCTAGTGAAATTTGTAGAATAAAAGTGCACTCCACATGTACATCAGATTTACAATGCATTGTGACAGTGTGAGTATTCTGTTCTTGGATGTGATGGTAAAGAGAATTTTGGAAGGACATTTGGTGATAAAAATTGATATGTGAAAAAACAGACAGAAATAATCAATCAACCTACCACATAGAAATAAATCATTACCACCATCAAAATTGTTGAGGGTGAAACGTATAGTGCATGATGAAGAGCAACAGGTAGAAAGAACAGAGAAAATGAAGGAGAAATGTAAAGGCAAAGGAAAGTCTGTTTGCACTTAGAGGTGCCAAATATGCCAAATGTTAGGCACCCCCAAGTGATTGTATAGACTTACCTGAAACCCTGGGCTGGTGCTCCTATCAGCAGAAAACTGCACCGGCAAACAGTTTGCAGGTGCAAATGACTTTGAAATTACATAAAAAATGGGACATTCCCTTGTTGTAGATGTAGTCACTGTGGGAATGTATTGAAGGGTGTATTAAAAGCCACCTGCATTAATGGCTTCTATACATGCATTTCCACATATGTAATTTACAGCATCAATTGCCTGTGTGGAAAAATGTGGGAAAAACATTCAAAGCGCAAAGGACAGATTGACAGAACACAAGTCAGCTATTAGGAAACCGCCAGGGTACAGATGTGAGAACAGCATTGTATGTTGCAGAGAGGTGGTGTCGAAGGCCCCCACCTCTATTCAGGGATGGTTTCTCCACCTTGACATGAATCGCCTCTTTCACACCTCATTCAAACAATCTGTCTTCTTTATCCAAGATAAGTACCTTGATCTTCAAAGGTGTGTCCCTTGTCTTTTAGGTGCAGAAAGACATCTTCCAGCTGATAACCTGCTTGAGTCTTGTCCTGTAGAGTTCACCCTCCTATACTGAGCCATTCGCTTGGTGAGCAGTTGTTTTGTATAGACCTGTGCATTCCTCGCTACACTGGACTCCATAAACCACAATGTGCCATTGTGATTTTGATTAGTGGAAGAGTTTATTTGTCGAGAACTTCCCATGCTAGACAGTTGAACTGAAGAAGCTGCTCGGATGAGTAGTGAAACATCTTCAATGATTACTCAGCAAGTCCAGTTGTTTTTTTTTAGAATTGCTTCTATTAGATATACAGCATACACAGTATTAATATGTTGACTACAAATGTGCAGCATACATACATTGAGGATTTGTAACAATGGTAGTAGTGAACCTAAATGTCCAGTATAAAACTATTAGTTGCTACATGTTGCCAAGGTGGCCACTCCTGTCTACTGAAATACAGCTCTATTTAGATAAATGAGCCTGGATATCTCATCTTCTACCAAATGAACAGTTATCACATGTATACAGAGATACCGACAGTATAATCTGTTGATATAAACAGTATTAACATATTGACATTTACATATGGTAATATAAATATGGAGATATACTTGAGGAGAGCATTCAAAGCATCTGGAATTCAACCATCGACTTAATGCGTGAGTTCAACACCACGCAGCTTACTGCAATATACCAGCAATGGAAGCCCATGGTCTGAATAGGACCCTCACAGGATATATTTAGTAAACCCTGGAGCTGCAGCAGTCAGAGCCCAAAGATCCTGCTGATATTGGGATGAGCTCACGTGCAGGAAAGGATGGATAGGGCTGGAAATCAAATTTATTCTATTTACTGTGTGTCACGTGACCAGGAATTAACCCATTATTACCCACTGCCAGGTGAAGTACAGGAAAGGTAACTAACCAGATATCTCAGGCTTGTCAGCAGGAATACTCCTGTTAGAGCCCTGTTGGACTGCTGCTTGTTAGGAGCAGAGAGGGAAGGAGTTACCATACTGCTTCAGCAGTGCAAACCACCAGCCAGTCCCAGAAATAACTTGGGTAATATAAACAAAGACAAGCTCTGTGTCTGCACAGAGGACTTAGGTTCAGCAATACAAAACTGCAGCAGGAAGAAACTCCAGCCAGAGCCCTGATACCTTTAAGATGAGGGACATAATTAGCTAATTAGCATGCAGACGTCCCAATACACTGATTATTTCAAACACACAATGAATACTGAGTAATGATACTCCACAGCTTCAGGCTTTGTTGTAACTATCCCATATCCATGGCCCTTTTCCCAAACTTCTATACTTCTGTACATCCAATATCATGATCATTTAAGCAGAAAACCCGCAAAGACTCTCAAAACCCAAAAGAAAAGGGAGTCCCATTATCCGGGAATCATCCATCTGTGTCCATACGGAGTTAAAAAAATAAATAAAAACTGTCTTTTACTTCAATCAAGATTCGTCAAAACAGTGGGAAGTGAGATCCTACCTTCGTGCCCAGTAGGACAAAAATAACAGTGGAGAGGAAGGCAGTCTTATAAGTCATGATTAATTTTGATTGGCTATGTTATAGGTCCTATCTCCTGTTCTGGTAGGGGCAATACTGTCCATCCATACTGATATGGAGGGACACCGAAGAAATAACAAGTGTCCATCATCTTAAAAATGTAAGAGTGGATCTTTTGTCATGTACTAACCATCGTTTCCTAGCTAGCTAACAACACAGCCATATAGTGTTTATAATGCAACAATGCCCAAAATATATGCTGGTAATAACCCACCACTTTACCAAGGTTTTCCAACAGCTAGACATTGTGATCTTTTTACACACTTACCATCCACATACTTATTCCAACGTGTCTCCTTTTATGAGGCCTCCACAAAAACCTTTTTTCTAACAAATTATGCCTATAACAACAATGTCCTCTCTACATAAAAGGAATTCTCTAAATCCTGAAACAGCAAACACTGTATTACAACAAAATATTAATGCACAGCTATTGAAGTATCTGATAATCCAACAATCTCTACTGAAAAAAATGTAGACAATACAAGTAAGGCTGTAAGTGAGGTTAACTTTGAGGAAACCAAAGCACAATTCCATGATGATGATGTATTTTCAGAGGCACCAGAGGAGATTAGGGTAGTATCAGAAGATGAAGTGAAGTCACAGTACCATCCATGGATCCATATTAAAAAGCCTTTATTGGAATCTTAGCTCAGCTCTCATACATGAACAACATTTCAGGCCTTCACCAGCCTGAAGTGTAAGGCCTGAAACGTTGTTCTTTGTATGAAAGCTGAGTCAAGATTACAATAAAGGCTTTTTAATACTGATTCATGGATGGTGCTGTGATTTCACTTTTCAAACATTTAAGAAAGTTGGAGTGGACAACTTTACACGAGCACCAGTCTTTTTGAAAGCTAAAATGTTTTGAGTGCTGATCAATTGTATCACAGCATCAGAAGATGACCATTCTGAAGGTTTGCTGGATCTATTCCATGTGTCCAATAAGGCCTGAGTTGCATCTGGCAAGTGAAAAGGAAACCCCATGTAGAAGGAATGCAAACAAAAGGAAGCCCTCATAACAGAAGAAATTAATGAGGCCTGTATTGAAGTAACAAAACACTTGGCCTATTCTGAGACTCACCACAGAAACAATGTACAACATGCACTTCCAAGGGCAGAGAATAAGGTCTAGGATTCCCACCATGTTCTTTTTATGAAAATACTTTTACAGGGCATCAGCTTTTACTCTTAGGGTTAGAACATGGAAGGCCTGTTAAAGGCCTAAACATTTACACAAAACAAAAAGTTGCCCATACGCAAATAAACCTTTACGTTCAGCTTTTCCTTCCACGTCCTGTCCAGACTTTAATAGTGCAACTACAACATTCTTTAGGCAGGACTTTACAGCAGCAATTTACTGCAAAGTGTTTTTATTGACACAAAATTTTTTGCTTATAGAACCATTTTTCAAGTGACACAATCTTGATGATATCTGCCCTTCCCTAAAACAATGAATATGAGCTGCAAGTTCAAGACAATAAACTAATGTATGTAAAAAATTTTTTAACACAGAATAGAATGATAAATAAATGAGTTGCAGGTGGCCAAATAATAGTTGTAGGACATCACAGTCTACAGTAACAATTTTATCACTGTATTATGAAGAGTAAAAATGGTGGGAGCAAATCTATGACAGATGTAGGTGAGGGAAATACAAGCAAAATCTCAGAGCGAATAAAATAAAGAGTTAATATTGATATTTAAACTGAAATTATTTGAATACGCTAAAAAGTTGTGTTTTAAAATATTTCAAACATTTTTCAAAGCCCCTGGAACATAACCATTAGTAGATACAATTCATGGATAAATAAAATTGGGCTGCAGAAATACAAATTTCAGCATCTCCTTGGCAGCTCAATCAGCGCAGCTGAGAAATTTATTTCTACTCCAGTTGGAGGAAAACGGAGTCCTGTTCCTAATTTAACCCCTTCACCCCCAAACCCTAAAACTCCATAGGAAGGAGAGGCCTATTGGATGAAAGACAAGCAAGTTACATACAACATATATGACTGATGATGATGGGGAGTCTGAGACATAAAAGTAATTACATTTGGCCAACAATAGTGATATCGGATGTGCATGGTCAAAGGGAGAAACATTGTTAAAATGGATAGTTCAACAAAGCAAATTTAATCTCCCTTTCTGATACTTAAATTACTTAATTTGACATAAACTTCTGAAGAGCAACTTTAATCTCATTGTTTCTCAGGCTGTATACTATTGGATTGGAAAATGGTGTCCCAACTGTGTATAGAAGTGATAGAGTTTTCTTTATATTGAATGTATTTTCTTTAGATGGTACCATATAAATTATTATCAGAGTCCCATAGCACATACACACAACTATTAAATGGGAGCTGCAAGTGGAGAAGGCTTTGTGTCTTCCTTCAGTAGAGGAGATCCTGAGAATGGCAAGGCTAATGGAAACATAAGAAAAAAGAATGAAGCAAAAAGGAAAAAGCATAAAAGGTATGACCAATATAATATCTGTTAATTCCACAGTTTTATAATCTGTGCAGGAAAGTTTAATAAGAGGGGTAAAATCACAGAAATAATGATCTATAACATATGGGCCACAGAACTGCAAATTAAATGTCAGAAGATTTAGAACCAAACACAATATAAGGGCTAAACCCCAAGAACAAAGAATCATATAGAGACAAAGCCTGAAATTCATTATAGAGGCATATTGAAGTGGGAAACAGATGGCCAGATATCGATCATACGACATGACTGTGAGGAAAAACATTTCTGCAGTTTCTGAAACACAATAGATGTAAAACTGTGTGATACAACCAGTAGTAGATATTGTTCCACCTCCATTCAGTAATAACCACAAGGCATTTGGAGTAATACTGGTACTGATCAATACATCAGATACAGACAGCTGGGAGAGAAGGACGTACATGGGAGATCTCAGAGCTGAGACTGTTATTACCAATGTAATTATGAGAAGGTTCCCAAATAATGTCAAAATATAAATCCCAAGAAGAAGAACAAAAAGTAACTCATTTATTATCTGTGAATTCTGAAAACCCAGAAGAAGGAAATATATACCAGATGTCTGGTTCATTTTATGTATTGCCTGGAACCATGAAAAAGAGATAAATTATAATGCAGATAGAGTCCAACGTCTGTGCTCTACTTGATCTAGAAGTAAAGCCCTCAACATTCCCCAGACAGCTCATGAGATACCTTGTGTAAAAATAGTTGACATCTCAACATGTCCTTTTTGTATGATTTAATCAGGGACTCTCTGCTTAGCATGAAATATAAAATTATTTCTGATAACTGGGCATCAATCTCTTCCTCAACCAGAAATCAGCCCCTCGACTCTGAATTTCCCATGTCACTGCCTTGTTGTTAGGGTAAGTGTGCCCTCAAGAAACCTGATAACAGTTTAAAAAAATGTATAACAATTGTAGATCATCTCACAGTAATACTTTCGACTGATTCATAGGTTTACACAATAAATTAATATCCCCTTAACCCTATTATGGTTTCCATTATATGATTTTTTTTTTAATTTCTCTATAGAAGAGTGACACACAGGGCTCCCAGTGTACAATAACTTAAGCTAATACTTAGCAAATAATGTAAATTGAAAAAATAAAATATTGTATTTTAAATGTAAGTAGATGTAAATCTTGACTTCCACATGAAAATCTATTAGTAGTAGTTCAAAGCAATGATCATTATCCAAAGTTTAGTAGGAAAGTGACTTCACACCTGCCCATTTGAGGAAGAAGAGAAAATAATAAGAAACAGCAGTGAGTGATACATTTCTCTTGTAATGAAAAGATGACTTTGAGGCTTGTCGGAAACTGCAAATGGAAAATAAAACAATACTGTAGGATGAGCAATGTCATTCAGCAAAGAGCAGCCATAATTCTATACTGCATGGATAAGGAAATCCATTTGGCATTACAGAGATGAGGTTTTTATACCTTTGGAAAGAAACAGAACATCAATTGTGTAACTGTCCCCTGGGACTTGTGTAACACAGACACTTACAGGAGGATCCCTGGAGCATAAGGAGAACATCAATATCTTTGTAAAGAAAATAACAGAAACAATGTATTTCAAGACATTTTGACATGCCCATCCCATAATCCTCTGTAATTAGTTCTACAATAACTGTTGTGGGTACATGACTAAAAGATATAGTCCCTCCTGCCGCCATTGGCCTCCCTTCAACTATCAGTTAACTTATGGCTGAATAGAAGTTGTCCTACAACACTTCAGTTCTGTGTTATTAAGACAAGCTTCCACAAGACTCTCTGCTATTTTTTAAATAAACCAACAGTTATTCTGAGTCTTGTTCTATAATAAGGTTCTGATCAGTAAAAATGCACCAAATCCAGCATTCGGTTCAGTATTCAAAGAGGATTTGACTTTTTCGACAAGATTTGTATTAGGAAATATTTTTTATACCCAAATTTAGGGAAGGAAGTGAAAATCACAAACATTTTTGTAACAAAACAAGGAAGAAAATTTTTTTCCTTCCCAAATTTGCATTTGCAAATTACGATTTGGATTCAGTTCGTTATTCTGTCAAATCTTTCATAAAGGTTTCATCAAGAAATCCAAAAGTAGATTTGGTGCATCCATATTACTAACAATATTTGGTGACACCTAACATGATACAAAATATGAAAAAACCTTTTCAAAAAGATTTGAAATTTCAAATTTTTTTGAAGACCACTTCGACCAGTGAATTTTGAAAATTCGATCAAATCGAATGATATGAATAATTTGAATAAAAATCTATTTGAATATTCGACTATTCGAAAGTCCAATAACTTCCCCTTTAAATTTTGATTCGACTGACTAGTTAGCCGGATTCAACCTACCAAAGTGGTTTTAGTGAATTTTGATCAAATAAAAAAAATGGTTCGAATGGTTAAAATCATTTGAATTGTTCGATTTGAACGATTTTATCATTCAATTGAATTTTCACTATTCGATCGTTCGACCAATCGAATAGTGGTAAAATCCTTTGAATTCTAAGGATTTTAATTCCAATGCTATTCCAGTGGGTTTTTTAACCCTTGAATTCGACCCTTAGTAAATCTGCCCCTTAGTGCATGTATTTCTTCTATTTTCTCTGGGATATAGCTTTCAAGGGGCATATTTTTATGTTTATTTATTTTTAAAAGCTAACAAGGGGTTGTTTTTACTGCTAGTAGCAAGCTTTTTTCCTTGTTAATTCTGTCTACTAATTAAGGAGGAGGAGTTAATCAGATAAATTCTCACCAGGCTTAATGAGTAATACTGGCCATAGAAGTAACAATTACGATCTTTCTCAGAAAAGATGTTTCCAAGAAAGATTGTTCGTTTCAAGACACGCATATAGAGCTGAATAGTCAGATATACAGAGAGAAACAATAGAATTCTACCTGTATCTGATGATTCAGCACTAACAATGGCTGATGTCAAAGGCATCCAATCCAAATCAACCAGCCGACCGATCTCTAAATCTTCTGACGATATCGACCGGCTCATTTCCCACCATACATGCACCAAATATCGTACAAAAATTTGTTTCATACAATATAATCTGTGCGTCTATGGGCACCTTATGTCTGTGACTACACAGTGAGGGTCAGATTTACTAATGGTTGAATTTCGAATAAAAAAAAAATTCGAAATTCGACCATGGGAATAGTGGGGAAGTAAAATCCTTCAAATTCGAACAATTTTAATCGATTGATCAAATTTTTTTTATTCGATCTCAGCTAATGATTCCCAATTTGGTTGCTTGATCCTGGCGAAGTAGGTGGTTGAATAAAAATTTAAAGGGGAAGTTATTCGACCATCGAATATTCGAATATTCAAATAAAATTATATTCGAATATTCGAATCATTCCAATTCAAATATTCGATGGTCGAATTTGCCTAATTTGCATATTCAAAGATTCGAATTCGAATTTATATTAAATTCGATTGAACTTCAAAATTTCACATGAATTTTGTAAATCAAATTCACATGAATGATTCAAAATTCAAAAAGATTCGAATTTGAATTTTCGAAAATTTATGAAGACTGCTTCGACCATCGAATTTTGAAAATTCGATCGAATCAAATGATTTAAAAAATTCTAATAAAATTCAATTTGAATATTTGTCTAATTACTTGCCCTTTAAATTTTTATTCGGCTGCCTAGTTCGCCAGATTAAACCTACCTTAATTGCTATTAAACCCTACGGGAAACTCCCATAGAGTTTTTTGAAACTTTTTTAGATTGAAAAAAAAAAAATTCGATCGAATGGTTAAAAAATGTTCGAATCGTTCAATTAATATTTTTTATTCAATAGTTTTATCGAACTCCGGTAATAACCTTCAAATTCAATCTTTTCGAATTCGATCGAATTAAAAAAATTAAAAATCCCCTTTATTTATTCCATCTTGGGGCAGCATAAGCATGCAACATGTCGAGTGGCAAGCATTGAAAAAGAGTGGAGTGCCACTCGAAATGCACATGCTTATGCTGCCCCAAAATGGAATAAATAAAGGGGATTTTTAATCAAGATTTTGGAGTGCTGTCTTCTGATAAAAGTGTGTTCTTGTTGGGACCTCAGTGAAGAGGTTCTTCTGATGTGCACCCATACTTTGGACACAGCAGGCCCCAAAAAGGGTGCAGGGGTGCAAGACTTGTGCCCTGGTAGTTCCGCCACTGCCTGGCTAACTGTCCCAAGCTTCTCCAACACAGTTGCCTGAGTAAGCAGCAGAGGGAAAAGGGCAGTTGTATGGTGGAGCCCAGTTGTAGTTCACTGCACAGGGACAAAACCGAGCAGGTTGGCAGTAGTAAGCCGCGCTTCAAGGGAAATTAGTTCCCTGTGCTGAGATGTGGGAACTGGGTAGATTGCATCATTGTGCGGTACATTTAGACAAAAGGCAGACTTTATTCCCACGTTCCTTTCGACAAGATCTCTGCATATAAACTCTTCCACTAATCCAATCACAATGGTGCATTGTAACTCTTTAGAGAGGTGACATCTGAAATTCACAGAGGTGTTGATTCTGTGTAGTTACAGTGATAGGATAACCAATATGTCATGCAACTCCTAGAAAACAGGTGTTACTTGTGAGAGTTATTATTATTTTTATTAACATGTATTTCTATAGCGCCAAGATATTGCGTAGCGCATGAATGGATGTGTGAAGTCTTCTGAAACTGCCAGGGAACAGATGTGAGAACCGCATTGTATGTAGCAGACAGGTGGTGTCGAAGACCCCCACCTCTATTCAGGGATGGTATCTCCACCTTGACATGAATTGCCTCTTTCACGCCTGGTTCAAACAAACGGTCTTCAAAGGAGTGTCCCTTTTCTTTTAGGTGTAGAAAGACAGCTGAGTCTTGTCCTGTAGCATTTTCTCTCCTATCCTGAGCCATTCGCTTGGTGAGCAGTTGTTGTGTCTCCCCTATGTATAGATCTGTGCACTCCTCACTACACTGGACTCCGTATACCACAATGTGCCATTGTGATTGGATTAGTGGAAGATTTTATATTCCGAGAATTTCCCATACCAGTCAGTTGAACTGAAGAAGCTGCTTGGATGAGTAGTGAAACGTCTTCAATGACTACTCAACAAGTCCAGTTGTTCTATTAGATATACAGCATACACAGTATTAATATGTTGACTACAAATGTGCAGCATACATACATTGAGGATTTGTAACAATGGTAGTAGTGAACCGAAATGTCCAGTATAAAACTATTAGTTGCTACATGTTGCCAAGGTGGGCACTCCTGTCTACTGAAATACAGCTCTATTTAGATAAATGAGCCTGGATATCTCATCTTCTACCAAATGAATAGTTATCACATGTATACAGAGATACTGACAGTATAATCTACTTGAGACAAGTTGGTAGTTAATAACTTCAGAGAGGCCATAAAATAACACATTGATTGCAACAGTGACCACAAGCATGAGGTGTTACTGTGTTGCGTTGATTTAACCTGTCCATAGAGATCAACTGTTGATATAAACAATATTAACATATTGACATTTACATATGGTAGTATAAATATGGAGATGCAAATAGGCCTCCAACTCACAATCCTTTAGCCTTAGCACAGGTGCTTAGCCTTGGTATACTGCAGGAATACAACCTGCAAGTGTTAGTCCACCAAGGTGATCATAGCACATAGATAATGGCATGGCTAGCCTTGAAAGAAAGGGATTCATACCCGTAGTCTGCATATAACATAGGTTGCGGTTATACACATCTTGCAAACTGCAGGCAAATCCAAGATGAGTCAACTGGAAGAGGATCAGGCAATATAGACCTGTGTTTCAGTTAAGGTCTCCTCTGTTAATGAGATGTGAATTATCCTGCATACTGTAGGCAAATCTATTAAGCAGCATGAGCTTGAAGGTAATCAGGAAATATATACCTATTCTTCAGTTAGTTGCTTTCTTAACAATATGCTCAATGTCTTGCACACTACAGGTGAATCTATTAAGAGGAATCAGCTGGACGTTATTAAGGTAATATGGACCTTATCATTGGTTAGGTGCTTTTGTAACAAGATGCAAATTACCTTACACATTGCAGGTAAATCCAATAAGCTAGAGCTAAAACTTTCTCCCAATACCTATAACTAGAGAAAAGGAAAGGTCACAAAAACATTCTGAGGCATGGAAATGTGCCTATGGATGTTAAAAACTCATTGTACTCAAACAGCATGCTTCAAGCTATGAAACAGAGCATACCTGAAGAGAGCATTCAAAGCATCTGGAATTCTACCATCGACTTACTGCGCAACTTCAACCACCATGCAGCTTACTGCAATGTACCAGCAATGGAAGCCCATGGTCTGAATAGGACCCTCACAGGATATATTTAGTAAACCCTGGAGCTTCAGCAGTCAGAGCCCAAAGATCCTGCTGATATTGGGATGAGCTCACGTGTAAGAAAATAAGGATGGATTGGTGGGGCTGGAATTCAAATTTATTCTATTTACTGTGTTTCATGTGACCAGGGATTAACCCATTATTACCCACTGCCAGGTGAAGTACAGGAAAGGTAACTAGATATCTAAGGCTTGTCAGCAGGAATACTTCTGTTAGAGCCATGTTGGAATGCTGCTTGTTAGGAGCAGAGAGGGAAGGAGTTACCATACTGCTTCAGCAGTGCAAACCAGTCCCAGAAATAACTTGGGTAATAAAAACAAAGACAACTTCTGTGTCTCCACAGAGGACTTAGGTTCAGCAATACAAAACTTCAGCAGGAAGGAACTCCAGCCAGAGCCCTGATAACTTTCAGATGAGGTACACAATTAGATAATTAGCATGCAGACTTCCCAGTACACTGATAATTTCAAATACACAGGGAATACTGAGGAATCATACTCCACGGCTTCAGGCTGTGCTGTAACTAGCCCATAGTCCATGGCCCTTTTCCAAAACTTCTATACTTCTGTACATCCAATATCATGATCTTTTCAGCAGAAAATCCGTAAAGACTCTCAAAACCCAAAGGAAAAAGGATTTGGAAATCATCCATCTGTGTCCATACAGAGTTAAAAAAATAAATAAAAACAAACTGTTTTTTACTTCAATGAAGATTCGCCAAGACATTGGGAAGGGAGATCCTACCTCCATGCCCAGTAGGACAAAAATAACAGTGGAGAGGATGAAGGCAGGCAGTTATATAGGTCATGATTAATTTTGATTGATTTTGAACCCTAACCCTAATTTTGATAGGTCCCATCTCCTGTTCTGGTAGGCACAATACTGCCCATCCATACTGACATGGAGGGACACAGAAGAAATAACAAGTGTCCATCATCTTAAAAATGTAAGAGAGGATCTTTTGTCATGTACTAACCATCTTTTCCTAGCTAGCCAACAACACAGCCATATAGTGTTTATGCTGGTAATAACCCACCACTTTACCAAGGTTTTCCAACAGCTAGACATTGTGATCTTTTTACACACTTGCCATCCACATACTTATTCCAATGTGCCTCCTTTAATGAGGCCTCCACAAAAGCCTTTTTTCTAGCAAATGATGCATATAACAACAATGTCCTCTCTACATAAAAGGAATTCTCTAAATCCTGAAACAGCAAACACTGTATTACAACAAAATATTAATGCACAGCTATTGAAGTAGCTGATAATCCAACAATCTGTACTGGAAAAATTGCTGACAATACAAGTAAGGCTGTAAGTGATGTTACATTTGAGGAAACCAAAGCACAATTCAATGATAATGATGTATTTTCAGAGGCACCAGAGGAGAATCAGGTAGCATCAGAAGATGAAGTGAAGTCACAGTACCATTCATGGATCCATATTAAAAATCCTTTATTGGAATCTTGGCTCAGCTCTCATACAAAGAACAACATTTCAGGCCTTACACAGCCTTTTTTCAAGAAGTGTAAGGCCTGAAATGTTGTTCTTTGCATGGAAGCCAAGATTACAATAAACACTTTTTAATAAAGATTCATGGGTGAGTGCTGATCAATTGTATCACAGCACTAGAAGATGACCATTCTGAAGGTTTGCTGGATCTATTCCAAGTGTCCAATAAGGCCTGAATTGCATCTGGCAAGTGAAAAGGAAACCCCATGTAGAGGTAATGCAAACAAAAGGAAGCCCTTATTGCATTTAATATAAATTTGAATCTTCAAATTTGCAAATTAGGCAAATTTGACCATCGAAAATTCGAATTCGAATAATTTGAATATTCTAATAAAAAGTTTTTTGAATATTCTACTATTTGATCGTCGAATTACTCTCCCTTTAAATTTTTATTCGACCGCCTACTTCTCCAGAATCAAGCTACCGAATTGGGAATCGTTAGTTTTAATCGAATAAAATAAATTCGAGTGATCGTTTAAACCGTTCGAATCGATCGATTCGAAAGATTGATCGATTTAATTTTTTTTATTTGATCGATCAGTCGATCGAATTGCGGTAAAATCCTTCGAATTCGATGGTCGAATTCAAGGGATTTTACTTCCCTTTTATTCATCTGGTCGAATTTTGGTCGAATTTTTTTTTAATTCGACTAATGATAAATCTGCCCCTTGGTCTATTCTGAGACTCACCACAGAGGCTATGTGCAACATGCACTTCCAAGGGCAGAGAATAAGGTCTAGGAATTCCAACCATGTTCCTTTTATGAAAAGACTTTTACAGGGCATCAGCTTTTACTCCTAGGTTTAGAACATGGAAGGCCTGTTAAAGGACTAAACATTTACACAAAACAAAAATTTGCCCATACGCAAATATACTTTTCAGTTCAGCTTTTCTTTCCACGTCCCGTCCAGACTTTAATAGTGCAACTACAACATCCTTTCATGCAGGACCCAGTCCATACAGCAATTTACTGCAAAGTGTTTTTGTTGACACTAAGGGGCAAATTTACTATTATTCCCAAAATAGGTAGGTCCTATCTGCCGAATTGGGCATTCAAATAGGTTTAAGTTTTGTCAAAATTCGATGGTCGAACAATTGAATGATTGAATATTCGATCATTCTAATTCATTTGAATGTATTCGATCATTCGATCGTTCGATATTCTATGATCAAAGAAGCCGAATTCAGATTTTTCGATCATCCGAAAAAATTGTGTGATCGGAATTCGATCAAATTCGATCGAACTTTGATCTATGCATGTGAATTTCATAAATGGACCCCCTAGTTGTTTGGTTATAGAACCATTTTTCAAGTGACACAATCTTGATGATATCTGCCCTTCCCTAAAACAATGACTGAGCTGCACGTTCAAGAAAGTAAACTCATGAATTTAAAATCCTTAATGCAGAATAGAAAGATAACTAAATGGGTTGCAGATGGCCAAATAATAGTTGTAGGACATCACAGTCTACAGTAACAATTTTACCACTATATAATATAGAGTAAAACTGGTAATGACAGATGTTGGTGAGCGACATACAAGGGAAATCTCAGAGCTAATAAAATAAACAGTTAATATTGATATTTAAACTGAAATTATTTGAATACGCTAAAAACATGTGATTTAAAATATTTCATACATTTTCCAAAGCACCTGGAACATAACCATTAGTAGATACAATTCAAGGATAAATAAAATTGGGCTGCAGAAATACAAATTTCAGCATCTCCTTGGCAGCTCAATCAGCGCAGCTGAGAAATTTATTTCTACTCCAGTTGGAGGAAAAAGGAGTCCTGTTGCTAATTTAACCCCTTCACACCCAAACCCTAAAACTGTAGGAAGGAGAGTCTTATTGGATGAAAGATAAGCAAGTTACATACAACATATATGACTGATGATGATGGGGAGTCTAAAGGTGGCCATACACGGGCAGATAAAAGCTGCCGACAGACTGTGTCAGCAGCTTATCTGCCCGTGTGGGGGGCCCTCCGACGGGCTTTCCTGATCGATATCTGGCCGAAAGTCGGCCAGATGTCGATCGGGCAGGATTAAAAATCCCGTCGGGTCCCGCGATCCGACCGCCCATACTGATCCGAACGTTGGGCCCTAGGGCCCACGATCGGATCAGCCCGATATCGCCCACCTAAAGGTGGGCATATCGGGGAGAGATCCGCTCGTTTGGCAACATGGTGAAACGAGCGGATCTCTTCGTGTATGGCCACCTTAAGACATAAAAGTAATTACATTTGGCCAAACAATAGTGATATCTGATGTGTATGGTCAAAGGGAGAAACATTGTTGAAATGGATAGTTCAACAAAGCAAATTTAATCTCCTTTTCTGTTAATTAAATGACTTGATTTGACATAAACTTCTGAAGAGCAACTTTAATCTCATTGTTTCTCAGGCTGTATACTATTGGATTGGAAAATGGTGTCCCAACTGTGTATAGAAGGGAGAGCATTTTCCTAATATTGAATGTATGTTCTTTAGATGGTGCCATATAAATTATTATCAGAGTCCCATAGCACATACACACAACTATTAAATGGGAGCTGCAAGTGGAGAAGGCTTTGTGTCTTCCTTCAGTAGAGGAGATCCTGAGAATGGCAAGGCTAATGGAAACATAGGAAAAAAGAATGAAACAAAAAGGAAAAAGAATAAAAGGTATGGCCAATATAATATCTGTTAGTTCCACAGTTTTATAGTCTGTGCAGGAAAGTTTAATAAGAGGGGTAAAATCACAGAAATAATGATCTATAACATATGGGCCACAGAACTGCAAATTAAATGTTAGAAGGTTTATAAACAAACTCAATATAAGGGCTAAACCCCAAGAACAAAGAATCATATAGAGGCAAAGCCTGAAATTCATTATGGAGGCATAATGAAGTGGGAAACAGATGGCCAGATATCGGTCATAGGCCATGACTGTGAGGAGATACATTTCTGCAGTTTCTGAAACACAATAAATGTAAAACTGTGTGATACAACCAGTAGTAGATATTGTTCCACCGCCATTCAATAATAACCACAAGGCATTTGGAGTAATACTGGTACTGATCAGAACATCAGATACAGACAGCTGGGAAAGAAAGATGTACATTGGAGATCTCAGAGCTGAGACTGTTATTACCAATGTAATTATGAGAAGGTTCCCAAATAATGTCAAAATATAAATCCCAAGAAGAAGAACAAAAAGTAACTCATTTATTATCTGTAAGTTCTGAAAACCCAGAAGAAGGAAAGATATACCCGATGTATCATTCATTTTATGTATTGCCTGGAACCATGAAAAAGAGATAAATTATAATGCAGATAGAGTCCAACGTCTGTGCTCTACTTGATGTAGAAGTAAAGCCCTCAACACTCCCCAGTCAGCTCATTAGATACCTTGTGTAAAAATAGTTGACATCTCAAAATGTCCTTTTTGATTTAAACTGGGACTCTCTGCTTAGACTCTTTTTGATAACTGGGCATTAATCTCCTCCTCAATCAGAAATCAGCCCCTCGACTCTGAATTTCCCATGTCACTGCCTTGTTGTTAGGGTAAGTGTGCCCTCAAGAAACCTGATAACAGTTAAAAAAAATGTATAACAATTGTAGATCATTTCACAGTAATACTTTCAAGTTTGAGGTTTTTTTTAGTTTCTCTATGGAAGAGTGACACACAGGGCTTCCAGTGTACAATAACTTAAGCTAATACATAGTAAATAAAGTACATTGAAAAAATAAAATATTGTATTTTAAATGTAAGTAGATGTAAACCTTTCACATTGACTTCCACATGGAAATCTATTAGCAGTAGTTCAAAGCAATGATCATTATCCAAGGTTTGGTAGGAAAGTGATATTTCACAACTGCCCATTTGAGGAAGAAGAGAAAATAATAAGAAACAGCAGTGAGTGATACATTTCTCTTGTAGTGGAAAGTTACTTTTAAGGCTTGTTGGAAACTGCAAATGGAAAATTAAAGAATATTGTAGAATGAGTAATGTCATTCAGCAAAGTGCAGCCATAATTCTATACTGTATAGATAAGGGAATCAATTTGGCATTACAGAGATGAGGTTTTTATACCTTTGGAAAGAAACAGAAGCTCAATTGTGTAACTGTCCCCTGGGACTTGTGTAACACAGACACTCACAGGAGGATCCCTGGAGCATAAGGAGAACATCAATATCTTAGTAAAGAAAATAACAGAAACAATGTATTTCAAGACATTTTGACATCTCCATCCCATAATCCACTGTAATTAGTTCTACAATAACTGTTGTAGGAATGTGACTAAAAGATATAGTCCCTCCTGTTGCCACTGGCCTCCCTTCAACTATCAGTTAACTTATGGCTGAATAGAAGTTGTCCTATAACACTTGAGTTCTGTGTTATTGAGAGACAAGCTTCCACAAGACTCTCTGCTATTTATAAATAAAGCAAAGCAATAAAGCAGTTATTCTGAGAACCTTGTCTCTGAGTCTTGTTCTATAATAAAGTTCTGATCAGTAAAAATGCACCAAATCCAGGATTTGGTTCAGTATTCAAAGAGGATTTGACTTTTTCAGCAAGATTTGTATTAGGAAACATTTTGTATGTCCAAATTTAGGGAGGGAAGTGAAAATCACAAACATTTTTGTAACAAAACAAGGAAGAAAAAAAACTTTTTTCCTTCCCAAATTTGCATTTGCAAATTACGATTTGGATTCAGTTTGTTATTCTGTCAAATCTTTCATAAAGGTTTCATCAAGAAGTAGATTTAGTGCATCCCTATTACTAACATTATTTGGTGACACCTAACATGATACAAACTATGAAAAAACATAGGGTTGTGAAAGATACAAGTACAAGTGGAGCCAGGGACTGGTCCAATTACATCTTGGCGTCATGAAGGAATTATTTTTCCCTCTGAGGCAAAAAATGTTTAAAAACCTTAAGGCATTTTTTTTCTGTGCATGCTGGGAGTGCTGGGTGCAAGGGGAGTAAGTGCAAAAAACTGACTGTTGTGTGTTCTGAGTGTTTTCTGACTGAGATAAACCACTTTTTCTTTCTTTGTATTTATGTGTGTGGGATAAGCTGCTGGATACACTAAGGGGCAGATCTACTAAATTCACATGAAGGATTCAAAGTTCGATAGAATTTTCAAAAAGATAAAAAATTTTGAATATTTTGGAAGACCACTTCGACCAGTGAATTTTGAAAATTCGATTGAATTGAATGATTTGAATAAATCGAATAAAAATCTATTCGAATATTCGACTATACGACAGTCGAATAACTTCCCCTTTAAATTTTTATTCGACTGTCTAGTTCGCCAGATTCAACCTACTGAAGTGGTTTTAGTGAATTTTGATCGAATAAAAAAAAAATTTGATTGAATGGTTAAAATCGTTTAATTTAATTCCCATGCTATTCCCATGGTCAAATTTGCCCCTTAGTGCATGTATTTTGTATATTTTCTCTGGGATATAGCTTTTAAGGGGCAGATTTTTATGTTCATTGATTTATTTTTAAAATCTAAAAAGGGGTTGTTTATTCCTTGTTGATTCTGTCTACTAATTAAAATGGAGGATGTAAGTAATTTATATACCCTGTGACAGCAGGCCAGTAAAGGTTTGTGGATTTGTGCAGGAGGGTGTGTATGTCTGTCCCAGATTTGAACAATTTGCTCTCAGTTTCTGGTAATTTAGTCGGCTCGTGGGCCAGTTAACGAGCTCAGCAGACTCTAATCTGCTGATCCAGAATAAGAATTCCCAGCCTGCAAAGGGATTCGCTCCACCCTGGAACCAGTTCTGACATGAGATATCAGGCTGGGGAGTGCTGTAAAGATTTGTTTTGTTCGGAAAGCAAACTTTTGGGGTTCTTGGGTGAAATACAAAACGTTTATTTGTGTGTGGTAAAAGA
>CM044435.1:140937877-140957658 GCA_024363595.1 Xenopus borealis | reverse complement strand
GGCCCCAAAAAATTTGTAATGGTGATCCTATTTGGAGTACTCTTAATTCTTCCACCTGATGCTGCAATTGTGCAGAGCAAGGATTTTTAATTGGACTTAATACATACAAATAGGGAACCTTCTGTTACTAGAGGTCAAGTGACATTAAAGCTCATATTTCAACCTCTGGACTTTTTAACAGTTAGCTGGTATCAGTAATTCATTGTCAACTTTTTAACGTAGTTTATCAAATGAATTAATCCATTCATTTCCATCAAATTAATATGAACATGTATGTAATTATTATGTGCAAGTGATTTTTCCATGAACTGCTATAATCATTAATTTTGGTTTATGAATTGGTGTATTTATGAATTTTGGTGGCTTGATAATTAATTAAGGAGACCTGTAGTTAATAAAATTTAATGAACTGAGATTTGCTCTACTGAGTATGAGTTTTGAGATACTTTTTGTTGGATTAAAAATATATTTCTGTCAGTCTCACGCAACGTTGGCTATAGCTGGCTAAGTAGACTCTTTTCAAAGCAACAGCCATTTTAAACACATATATATACCTTTAAAGAGGCAACATTATATTTTCATTTCTTGAGTTATTGCCCTGTATATACAAGACAGTAATTTGCTTACTTTAAAAACCACCTAAGTGACACCTCAAGTTAATTTTTTATTCAGTCTGTTAATTTCAGTTAGGGAGACTGTCTATTGCCATTTAGTGTATAGCTAGTGCATAATCAACACTGGACATTTTACTGCGTAATTTTTACATTTGGTCAAAGCATTCTGCAAAGTTGTAGCATCCTGAATGGAACTTATACAGTAGTTCTTCACAATGTAGCATCATCAGCACAAAATGCAGATAGTGCATACTGTGCCCACCTCCAGTTAATTAATAAAGGAGTTAAAAGGCTAAGGGGCAAGGAAGACCCCTGTGTTTTCCACTAAGAATGTTTTCTGATTAAAAATGTTACATTTACCAACACAGTCTAATCAATCCCTCAGGTAATCCTCTAACCATGTACAAATACAATGTTCCAGCCCAATATTCCTTAATCTAACCAGTAACCTTCTATGTGTTACTGCATACTAATGTTTTAGCAAAGTCTAAGTTGATCACATCCACTGCCATCTGAAAGTTAAGATTCCTGCTCACCTCTTCATTATAGGAAATAAATTAGTCGAGCATGATCTCCTATGCATAAAACTAGGCTGGCATAAACTCAATAGTTTTGTGATTTGCAATGTATTCAAGTATCCTATCCTTTATTACCCCTTCCTGAAACTTTCCAACCACTGATGTAAGTCTAACATTCCTGTATGACTTATGACAGCACATTAATAGCCAATCTCTCAGAACCATGCCAGACCTCAAAAAATCAGTACGCAAAAGGTTAGGCGATTGCAGAACTACACACTTTTCATACCCTGGGATGAATACCATCTGGTCCTGGTCATTTTTGTGTAATGTGCACACATTAAACTCTCCAGTCAGGGTAGTGTTCTACCTTTCAGGCCAGGTGGCTGCAGAGGCCCACAGCTCCTGGGAACAAGACATTCTAGGTGCAACTAAGAAAACGTAACCTCATCGAAAAAGAACTCTTGAAAACCATGTGGTGACAAAATATATGCTTCTCTATGTGCAACAGGGTTGGACTGGGCCAGCAGGACACAGGGAAAAAGCCTGGTAGTCCCCCAGCTCTTTTGGGACCTGCCGGCCCAAATCCACACCCATATTTGTGGGATTCTTCCTGCTGCGACCTTCATTTTGTAAGTGGTTGCGACAAATCATAGTGCACACATAAGCTGTGTGGAGGAGCCCCCCCCCCAGTCCAACCCTGAATGTAAAGCCTTTTATAGCATCAGTAATAGATGCAGGGGCAGTATATTCTGTTATAGATCACACATACTCATCTATTCTCCTTATGATGAAGATGGACAGACTCAATCATCCTTTGCTTTTTAGTATATACCTTCTGCATTTCAGTCAGTCAGTTCCCTCCTTGTGTGTAAGATGTTGTGTAGGCCACAAGTTAATACATATCCTTTGCATATTTATTAGTTTAAAAATGAAGAAACAATTATTACTTATATATAAATATTCATTATATTAATAGATGTAAATTTTTTCAATCATTAAGCCACCTCCTGCCTGTTTTCAAATTGCTTTGAAGGAAAAAGCTGTCTTTTATCTCTTGGTTCCTCAAGCTATATATTATAGGATTAAGCAATGGTGTCACAACAGTGTACAACAGGGAAAGGATCTTATTCACTGTTACAGAGCGTCCCTGAGAAGGAAACAAATAAATGGTAAATAATGTCCCAAAATAGCAACAAACTGATGCAAGGTGGGAACTGCAGGTGTAGAAGGCTTTCTGTCTGCATGTGGCAGAAGATATCCTCATTATAGTGCAAAAAATGGAGGTATAACTCCCAACAATAAACACAAATGGAAGGAGACTTAGAACAATTGCTACTACAAAGACTTCACTTTCCACAAGGAACGTATCAGTAGAAGACATCTTTAAAATGGGAACTAGGTCACAGAATATATGGTCAATAATATTAGATCCACAGAGCTCTAAGTGAAAGATTGTAAGGGTTATACTTGACATGATTAAAAATCCAGATAACCATGCACATAAAGCCAGATATTTGCAAATCCTTAAGTTCATCATGGAGGAGTATCTCAAAGGGTTACAAATGGCCAGATGCCTGTCAAAAGCCATTATGGTGAGAAGGAGGCACTCAACACTGCCCGTTGCAGTATATATGTAAAACTGGGTGAAACAGCCATATATTGTCATAGTCCCACCACCTCCCCATACATTTGAGAGCATGTTTGGAATTATGTTGCTAGTGAATATAATCTCACATAAAGAAAGATTGGAAAGAAAAAGATACATGGGAGTATGAAGCTTGGTATTCAGAAGTATTAAACTGATGACAATGAGATTCCCAGTAAGGGTGGTGATGTAAATGATCAAGAACAGAAGAAACAAAATATTTTGAAGTTGCTGAATATTTCCAAAGCCCAGAAGAACCATCTCTACCACAAGTGTCTGATTATCTGTACACAGTGACTGCTAAGAGAAGGATATTATAAAAACAATTGTCTGATATGAAAATACCTGTGTTTTTATTATATTATATAACATTTGAGTAGTGTTACATGTCTGTAAATTCTTTGACGTAGGGAAAAACAGTTTTCTGATGGATTCATATGCAAATCAGTAATCCTGTACTACACTATGTGGCCCCAATAAGTTGGACTGTATTTGGCAACCAGATCAGCAACTGCCTTGGCTGTGCATTAAAACCCAGTGGTGAATGTTAGCCATAAAAATGTCAATTTTAGAAACAATACTGTGATTCCATACTTCTGTTTGTCATACAATGGAGGAGAATATATTCTCGTTCAAAATAATTTTCATGTGCCTTCTCCTTTAACCCCACTGCAATTTATTGCTAAATAACCTCAGAAATGTTTGAAAATTTTATAATAATGTCAATGCATGAAATGAATTAATGGAAATAGTAATAATGGTAAAACTGTATCTGCTGGGTATGTGTGCAAAGCAGACATGGTTTCATGAATAAACTATATTACAGATACACAGAGGTTCACTTACCATATCCAGTTTCATTGTTTTTTTAGACCTATAGATAGAGATGATATCTCAATATCAAATACAGTAAACTGTATATTCAGTTATTTGCTTTCCCATCTGTAGTAATGACCCCATTTGACCTTCCAAAGATAAGTATCTGTTTGCTAAATGTGCTGCAAATAAGATTTTAATATCCATTCATACTTTATAGATTTCATGTTGTGTTAAAGGCAATTCCCAGTGATATATTTAGCCTGGGCCATGGAGGTTAATTAAATATATTCACCTGCCACCTTTGTAATAAAGGCAACACAAGTAGGGTAAAACGATATAAGGCATCCAGAGCAAGCCTATAGAGTTTAGACAGGCTCTGTATGTTAAGTAAAGGGTCAATTTATTAACATTTGATTTTGCATTTGTGTTGTATAAGGTATCCCAAACCCAGAACAAACCTCAAGTTCCCAGCCTTGGCTCATGCTTCTGCCTATAACAGCTATATTTTCTTTTGGAGGAGCATTCCACTATCCAGATGCCACCAGTAGGAAGACCAATGAGAGGGTTCTGGGTAGACAAAGGAACCAAATATGAACTGGAGAAATGAGGAACAAGGAGTGTAGTTGAGGGACATGCAGATTTGAAATCAGGCAGAGCAGTGCTAAATAAAAAAACAAGACCATAGTCGAGGTCACATAGGTCGGGTCAGACCTAAAGTATGACAGTTCAAAAGCAGGTTTCAGGAGAATGGTCAATAAAGGGGCAAATGACAGGCTGCAAACTAAGGATAGTCTGGAACAGGCTACTTCTGAAACAGACTAGAAATCACACCCAGGAACTATTGAAAACAGACCTACGTTTGCCAGTTAGCAATTTGTCACGGCCCCTATATAATATTTTAATTTTTTTAGCCTTCTAAGTTCCCAGGTTAAGAATGTTTTATGCAGACTGTCATACACAACAGCTATGTTACATCCAATTTGATGTTATTTTTCTTTTGTGACCTTATATGTAAAGCAAAACTCGAAGATAGGGCTATTTCAAAGAGAATGAGGTGTTTATTGAGTCCAACAACAGACCATATACAGGTTTTGCTTGGGAAAGCAGTCAGTGTGGCCCCAAGGTGTAACACGAGCACTTTGCCAAAGACACTCCCCTTGCCACAAACTTTTATAATATTTTGAGGACCATTACAATAGTTCAAATGGGTGTACACAAACATACCAAATATACCTTATATGGCTCGAACCCTTCCAATAAGGTGTTGCAACCGAAGACAGTTTCCCATTTTCAATTGCCCCCCCAGCCTTGTGGTTCTTTGTCTGTAAAAAGTAGACACTGTGAGCAAATCAGCCATGAAGCAACACTTCTGCACAGGGGCCCATCTAACATCTGCTAATACTTTAAGTTTGGTAAACAAAATTGTAGCCTATTATTATCAGGCCTTTGTATCATTTATGTGAGAACTCATTATCTGGGGACAACCATACAACTCCCTTTAACTACTCTGGTAGGCCTTTGGTAGTTCTGTATCAGATTCATTTGGGGGACTTACATATTTGATATTAGGTTCTGACACTTGTTCTCGTATAAATCATCAAACTCAGAACAGACATAGAAGAAGGTAAGTGGATGGATATGAGTTGTGGTAGGTGAAAGAGTGAGAAGTAGGGTGAGACATGGCAGATGTTGAAGTATAGGATAAAACATGTAAATATAAGGAAGAAAAGCTAGGATAGAAAACAAGAAGCTATGCCCCTGGGCCATCTCTGGAGGAACTATCAAGTGTCAATGTTTCTAATAGCCATAGTACAGTGTTAAATTAAGGTTTAGAGGGGAAAAAGAGAAAGAAAGAGACTTGCTTGTGATGAACTATGTTTTAGTCTGAAGAAAAGAATTATCTCCTTTTTCCCAACATAAATGTGGGCCAAATGGAACAGAAATTGCAGCATTCGTTTACTGTGTAATATTTGTATCCAGGCTGAATTCCTATTCTCCTCTGGTAATTGACCCCTACTGTGAGGGAATTCCAGGACCCTCTGTCCCTGGTGCTGTCACATAGCTGTCTTACATAACTAGCATCTACCATAATTTGAGGTATAGGAAGTAAAAATGTACCCTTTAAAGATCAGAATGTATAGCATTGTGCCTTCTCATTAGAATATAGAATGAGCATGAACATATATCTGCCTAGGCAGTGTTTGTCTGTAAATGGAGCAAACTGACAGGAATAGGGTAATTATCTTATAGCCTGACTAAAGTTAATTGTATACCATAGAATCAAGCACAAATGTGTGTAAAAACGTACAAAGGGGTACATATCTTCAGTGCTTATGAATAAAAGCATTTATCTGAATAATGAATATAAATGCATGTAAAAAGTGCCTATATACATGAGCCGATAAATTAGGTAGGGTTCTTAGTTATTCCATTCCGGATCCCACAACGTCTTCAATATTGAATGAAATCCAATGGTTCTTGAGTTTCATGATAATTGAGTGCAGTTGGATTCCACTGCCGTCCACCAAACAGCCATCAATAACCAAATGACAACACAGATCATCAGGTTTAATAACAACTTATGTATTAAATTGTCACCAGAATAAATATATACATACGCATAAAATTTTTGCCACTGAACCACCACCATGAGACTCTAGATATAAGTGCATTTATGTTGAATAAATTACCCAGTTATATCATCCATTATAGTCACCAATGAGTAACCAGAGAAAGAGAAAAGGTAGTTCCTGTAGAGTAAATTACGAAGCTATGAGTGACGGGTTCCGGTAACTAAATCATTCACAAATTATTGTACCATTTTTTTTCAAGATACAGAATTAATTTTAATATGCCAAGAGTCCCGTGTATCAAAGGTCAAATTTCGTATTCATGCATTTTTTTAACTATAATAAATTAGAATATACTCCAAATTCGATTGGGAGGTTATTTAAGAAAAAAATCAAATCTAAATCTAAAACTCAAACAAATATTACAGACCCGAAAACTCGAAATCAAATTCAAATCGAATTCAACTAAACGAGTTTTTCCTCTGAAAAGAGCTTGAAGGTCAGGAAGGCAAATAACATCTTTAAATTGGTCACTGGACCTCTCCCATTGACTTATACATGGACTCGGCAGGTTTAAGGTGGTACATCGTTGAATTTGCATTATTCTCAGGGTGTAGGTTTGAATATAGAAATTTGAATCTGAATTAAAATTAGAATCGAGTTTGGATAATTCCCAATTCGAATTTGAGAATTTTGACCAAAAAAATTTTAAATTTTAATTCAGATATACTATTCGACCCTTAATAAATCTGCCCCCTTATATCACTTCAGAACAGTGTCGGACTGGCCCACCAGATTACCAGGAAAACTCCCGGTGGGCCAAGCTGTCAGGGGGCCCTCATGCTGCTAAACTTTTGGCCTATTTCATGGCCATTTCCTATTTCTATGTGAACAAAGAGGCTAAATAGATGGATTCATTGATTATAGTATATAAAGAAAACAAACTAGGAGAATAGAGGTTGATTGAGGAGATGAAGAATATTAGTACTGAGAGTGGGCCCCTGGTCTAAGGTTTTTGGATGGGCCCCTGGTCTAAGGTTTTTGGGTGGGCCCCTGGTCTAAGGTTTTTGGGTGGGCCCCTGGTCTAAGGTTTTTGGGTGGGCCCCTTGTGTCCCAGTCCGACACTGCTTCAGAATGCAGTAAAGTATAAGCCACTGAACTAAGTGTTAACACATCCCCCCCACTTTGTATAAGAATAATCCAAAACTGGTTTTCATCTCCTGGTTTCTTAGGCCATATATAATGGGATTAAACAATGGTGTGACGACAATGTACAACAGAGAAAGAACTTTATTTACTTTCACTAAATGCTGTGTAGAAGGGAGGAGATAAATAGTAAAGAGAGTCCCAAAATAAGTACCCACTGAGACAAGGTGGGCACTGCATGTAGAGAAGGCCTTTCTTCTCCCTATCTTAGAAGGGATTCTCAGAATTGTCCAAAATATAGCTCCATAACTGCCAATGATTAAACCAAAAGGAAAAAGACCAACAGTGATAACTATAAAAAGGGCTTCAGACTGTATTATGTGGGTGTCAATAATGGACAATTCCAAAATAGGACCCAAGTCACAAAATATATGATCAATTACTTTTGAGCCGCATGATTGAGTGCCAAGAAGTGTTAAAGTTATTACTGACATAACTGTAAATCCGAACAGCCAAGCCCCAAGAACCAGATGATTACAGGAATGCATAACTGATGAGTATCTCAAGGGGTTGCAAATGGCCTGATACCGGTCAAATGCCATTGCAGTAAGAAGCAGGCACTCCACACTCCCTGAGGAACAGTAGACATAAAACTGGAAGAAGCAACCATACATAGTCATTGTCCCCAACTCTCTCCATATGACATACAGCATGTTTGGGACAATATTGCTAATGAATATTATTTCACATAAAGAGAGGTTACAAATGAAAAAGTACATTGGAGAATGGAGAGTGGAATTGGTTGCTATTAAACCAATGATCAATAGATTCCCAGTTATGGTCACAATATAAATGAGAAAGAAGAAAAAAAAAAGAAGCCCTTTCATTTGGTTGAGATTCCCAAATCCAAGGAGAGCCAGTTCCTCTGCTGTCGTCTGGTTAAACATGCATGTGATCTGTGCAGAATTATAAGTTACATTAGGGATAAGAAAGCATTAAACTCTATAAAATACAGTACTATATGAACAGTAGATATATAAGCTTGAATAAATATGGTCTTGTTAATTTGTCAGGGATCTCCTCCTCCTGATCCCTATAAGGTTTTGGCTAAAACATACCAAGCCTTTAGTATCTGTTTCTTTCATATGAACTTAAATTTTTACTTAATATTTTTTGTTGTTAGGAGGTCTAATCTTCAGTCATCCCTGTTCCCAATATATTAAAGTTGTCACCACGGAAGATGATGGTGCTACCAAAAAAACAAGTTAATAATAGTTTCCTGTGTGTAATTCAGTTAAGAAAATTATTATACACACAAGCAAAAAGCTATACAATTCCCCCCGTTTTAGAAGACATAAGATATATATGTTTTTCTTTCTAGGATACCTTACAACTTCTTTTTTTACTTGTGTATTTATATCTTCCTGGATTGATCATCCCTTATTTTTATATCCATTATCTTTCCATGTCACTTCCCCACACTTCATCCCATGCATTCTCTCATATTTTCCAAAATCCTACTTTCTTTTTTTTTTTATGTTTTAATATGCAAATTAGGCAAATTCGACCATCGAACATTTGAATTTGAGTAATTTGAATATACAAATTAAATTTTATTGGAATATTCGACTATTCGATGGTCAAAGTACTTCCCCTTGAAAATTTTATTCGACCACCTAGTTCGTCAGATCAAAGCTACCGCATAGGGCATCATTATTTTTGATCGAATAAAAACAATTCGATCGATCGAAAAAATCGTTCTAATCGATCAATTCGAACGATTCCTCGATCAATCGAATTTTTCCTATTCGATCGTTCCAATTGGATCTAATTCGATCGAATTCTATATTCGAATTCGAAGGATTTTACTTCACAAGCTATTCCCATTCCCATTAAAAAAAATTCAAAATTCGACCAATAGTAAATCTGCCCCCTAGTTCTTCCAAAACAAGCAAAAAGCCACCTACAGTATTCAATCCAATCTGCTTTTTATTTGGGTACCTGGTAGGGTACTTTCTTAGTATTCTAATTATGTTGCACACGCAATCTGAAACTTATGAAATCCTTCTGGAATCCCCTGAAACTTTGAATCATTACTGGTCACATCTGTGTCTAATAATAATAGACTAAGAGCCATTTTGCAGCCTGTGAGCGTGGTTGCTATTTTTCCCATATTTATAACCCTTGTTACACTCCCATTTACAAAAAATATTTTATTTGATGCAGGAATTATCTCCTCTATTCAAGACTGGTAGGTAGATTGTGATGCAATTATTACAATGGTAGAAAGAAACATGCAACCTAAAAGGTCATCCCACATGTGTGGAATACTGTTAAAAATGATGAACTTATTGAGACTCATTATATTACAATTACACGATGACTTGAAAGTTGTCTTGAAGTCCAGGCAGACAGAGAGACACTTACCATCCTATCTGGTTGTTGGGATCCTCGTGTAGCTAAATCCACCATCCAGTTAATACGACCGTGGCTGGTAATGACCACTCTGGCTCTAAGAAACATTTTACATGTACTGTATATGTTTTCATTGTGAGAACAAGGATTTAAAGCACAAGAAGAATGCTAGATCTGTCATGATTCAATGCCATTTTATATTGTTTCTATTCACTGCTGGGAATTCACAGCAGGGCTTAATTAGATAATGCCATCAAACTTGGTTTACTTTATTCTTTGTAGAGAAAAACGTTTGATATAAAGCATAGCAAAAGTGGTGAAAAGGTGATACCTTTGTTGGATAACTAAGATGATAACCACAGCAAGCTTTCTGAGTTATATTCCAGTTTCTTCTGTTGGGTACTTTGTGCACAAACCACATTGGTGGATGAACTAGTGTAGCGACATTGAATATTGTATTCCCAGTTTGCTGGAATTAGCACCTTTATTGGTCAATAAAACACTTTACATGTTCTTCCATTGTTACATTAGTTTGTAAGCTTTTGAAATGTTCACATGGTTCTTTATTACATTGAAAAGCATTTAGAATGTACATGAGTTTTTGCATTGTAGTATAGTTAACAACATAAACAAAACAATTATAATAACATAAAATAAAATAAGATTAAATAAAATCCCAATAAACAAAAACCTACGATTGTGAGGTAGATGCAGGTGTATATTTGTTATTTCTTTCACATTGATAACGATTTACTGTTTGTATATTACTGTGATCTTCTTTCAGGTTTAGGGGGTTGGCCATGAGCCTGATACTGTACCTTTTCAAATTTTCCAGGGGGTTTTCTTTTGATGTAAAGGTAATGCATACAGCCTATATACTTCTGTATTTGCTCTATCCATATTTGAGGAGTTGGAGGGTCTAGATTTTTCCATATTTGAGCAACACATTTGCGGGCCTGAAACAGACTATGACGTATAGTTGTCAAGTGGTGTTAATTGAACTGAGAGTCATCACATGTACCTAGTATAGCTAGTTCAGGAGTTGGTGGGAGATTTATTTCACTATTGTAGTAAACACTATTCTATTACAGTCCCATAACATATGCTTATAAGTTCCCAATTCTGTACCACACCTGTTACAAGTAGGAGGTATCTGAGGATTTATTCCGTGTAACTGTGTCGGGGTGAATTATGCCCAATGAAGAATAAGGGGCAGATTTACTAAGGGTCAAAGTGAATTTTTTTTATTAAATTAGAATTTTTAAAATTTGAATTGCGAAGTAATTTTGGGCTTTTTCAATTATTGAATTTGGAAAGTACTGTCCATTTGATTAACTTCTAATCTGACCATTTGCAACCTTAAACCTGATGTTTTTTAAAGGGAAATCTTTTGAATCTTTAAATCTATCGAAATGTTCGATTTAAAGAAGTCAATCGAAAACGGCCATTTTCGATCGAAAATTACCCCCCCCCACCCAAAAAAATTGTGATTCTCTGGATCATTCTATGGTTTTCATTATGGAGACATACCCAAGTGCCTCTAGGGCAGTGATCCCCAACCAGTAGCTCGTTAGCAACATGTTGCTCTCCAACCTCTTGGATGTTGCTCTCAGTGTCCTCAAAGCAGGTGCTTACTTTTGAATTCCTGGTTTCAATGCAAGGTTTAATAGCAGAAAAACTAAGTATAGTGCCAAGTAGAGCCTCCTGTAGGCTGCCTGTCCACATAGAGGCTACCAAATAGCCAATTACAGCCCTTATTTGGCACCCCAAGTGGATGTTTTATGCTTGTGTTTCTCCCCAACTCTTTTTACATTTGAATGTGGCTCATGGGTAAAAAAAGGTTGGGGACCCCTGCTCTAGGGTGTCCAGCCACTCCTCATCAGTGAGTGTGGGGATGTCAGTCTTCCATATTCTAAATAGGCTCATATTGGTCTTATCATATTAACTGGATCTCAATACCTTGTATAAGTTAGATAGTAGATGCTGGTACTCTTGTAGTTCTAGTATCCTACCGAATGGTGGTTTCACCACTGAATGGATTGGCTAGGTAAGCATGTTGTATTTGCCTATATACCAACCAGTGGGCATTTAAGATCCCAAATTCCTGTTGGATCTTGTCAAATGTTTTAAGGGCTTTGTCTTGTAACAGGTGGTGCACCACGTTCATTCCCTTACTATTCCATGTCAGTCCTGCCTCTATATGTACAAATTCCTGAAGCAGCTGGTTTTCCCATAAAGGTGTGTTTGGATGCTTAGGGGTAAATTTATCAAAGAGTGAAGTTCCGCCACTAAAGGGAAATTCCGCAGCTCTCAATTCATTTCTATGGGATATTGAAAGGCCTATTTAGCAATGGGTGAAGTGAAAATTCACCCTTTTATAAATACGCCTTTAAAAATCCCATAGAAATTAATTGAGAGCTGTGGAATTTCCCTCTAGTGGTGGAACTTCGCTGTTTACTTCACTCTTTGATAAATCTGCCCCATAGACTGATGTGTAGAGACTGATTGTGCATGTTGTTCGTGCTAGCTGTAGCAGAGGATGTGTTGTATTTTTTGTCTTGCCTATTGGGGATCACAGTACCTCTTGTAGTAGTGGGTTCTCTTGATCATTCAGTGCCATTAATACTATGGAGGAAGGGCATTGTGGAATGGGAGAGTTCCAGGGCTTTATGTGAGCATGCTGGGCTGCCAAATAATATAGTTCAAAGTCTGGTAGGGCTGCTCCCCCATTATCTGCGGCATTCTTAATGGCGTCTAATTTTAGCCTTTTTCTCCCAATTCCCCACACAACAGGCTCATCAGTGGATCCAGTCTCATACACATTATACTTGAGGAATAGATGTTTCTTTTTGGTTTTCTCCAAAATATAACCAGGTTGTACACAGGGAGAGGAGAACCTGAATTGTGCTGGTGAACTTTTTGCAAGGGGAACCATTGTTTTCTTCAAGGATTCTTCTCTTTTGATTCTTTTTGGTTTTGGCTTCTAGGAATTTGTGATATTTGTCCTTTGTTTTCTGTAGGGCTAAGTGTGTGTGTGGAATTTACTGATACGTCTTGTTCAGTTAGAGTTGCCTGTGTTTGTAACTGAGTTTCTACTGTTTTTGTTAGGGGAATTTCCCCATGCCCATACCATTTCCAAGGGGGCGTGATAAGAAATACGCCTTAGTAAATATTTTATGCTCTGAATCATTGGTAGCATTAGTTTCGAGGTTAGGGCCAAATCTATTTGGGATAAACATTGTTGAGATTTAGAATTACAGGAGTATTGATGTGTGGTGAAATGTTCTCCAGGCTCTAGAGCAGTGGTTCTCAACCTTCATAATGCCATGACCCATTAATACAGTTCCTCATGTTGTGGTGACCCCCAACCATAAAATAATTTTCATTGCTACTTCATAACTGTAATTTTGCTACTGTTATGAATCGTAATGTAAATATCGAGGAGTCTGGCAGAAGAAAAAAAAGCAAAAATCCACCAATAAGAGGAAGCCCATCTGGAGGCGTTGCATTCAGTCTTCAGCTCCCTCTAACCAGCTTGGAATACTCTCTCTTACTACCCGGAAGCAGCCGATAGCACTGAAATTGTCAGCTACTGCGCATTCCCTTAATAACAAATGGCCGATGCAACACTATTCTTTAACCACCCTGTCCGAACAATGGTTTTGTAGTTTGTACACCCCTTAGGTGACCCCTGTAAAAGGGTTGTTTGACCCCCAAAGGGGTCCCAACCCCCAGGTTGAGAACCACTGCTCTAGAGCTCTAGAGACTGGAGGAAGTTGCTGAACACATTATCCCCACTTCCACTTGTTCCAGCCCTTTTCCATCTGTCTAAAAAAGGATTTGGTGTAGTGTTAAAGTCCCCTACCAGTAAAATAGTTAGGATATTGGATTTAGTAAATTCAATTAACATGTCCCCTGTAAAAGGCAGAAGTACGTAAATGTTGGCTAGGATCTATTCCCTAGAGAATGGTTTACAATGTATGAAAACATACCTGCCTTCAGGGTCTGTTTTAAGATGTAACAATGTAAACACTAATCTTTTATTTATTAGGGTGGAGACTCCTCCAATATACACTGAATATGTAGAGTGGTAACTCCATCCCACCCAGGATTTTTTCAAGGCCAGGGTTGCTGACCCAGTGAGGTGGGTTTCCTGGAGGAAAGGAAAATTAGGGTTCAGCTTTTTAGCATAGTTTAAGGTTGTGCACCTCTAAATAGGGTCATTAATTGCACTGATATTCCATGATATAAGTTTTATGCTACCAGTCATTATATAGGACATAGAAGTACCTTACTTGGCCCCCTGTGGATCTTATCCTGGTCATTGTACTCATTGGGTATACCTTTTCACTAACCTCTGTAGTCTTACATACTGCACATTTATACAGCATTTCCATTTCAGTAAAGCAACAGTTAACTTCTCAAATATTTTACATTCCTGCATACTATTATATAGTGCCCCTTCTTATGCAAATAAACATTTAACTTGCCAATATACATATTAGTCAAATTTCCCTTCCCACCCCGTGGCCCCACTCCAAAACTTTGGGGTATACATTTCCCAAACCTTTAACTTCAATGTGAGTAGAACTAACCCTTAATCAGAGTGTTAACCCAAAGTGTTGGGGGTTGCAAGTGACATATCTTGGGCCATAACACTCTTTGAAGCAATGTCCTGGAAGGTATATGTGGTCAGCAGTAATTCTCTCCTGGTAGCAGAAGATGTCCATACTTGAGGTCATGTTCAATCTGTAAGATAAATGGTCTACCAGACTGCTGTCTCCATTTGGCTTTTGGTTTCTTTAATTAGTTAAAAGAGTGTCACTTGTCCTGAGTGTTCTATGGTTGAGGCTGCATGTTCAAGTCTAATAGTCATGAATTAAGGGAAGGCCTATTAGGTGAATGTTACTCCTCCTGGCATGCCTTGCATCTCTGCCTTCCACATTGATGGGTTTCATTGCTGTTGGGCCCTGAAAGGAATTTTTTTTAATGAGTGGCGTCAATGCCAGAAGAGGGGGATCCGGAAATATGTTACAAAGCTTTCCATCTTTTTGTAGCACAGCCTTGTGGCTCTCTGACTAGTAATACATTTTAGCTGTGGGTGGTAGGTTTTTACAAGTATTTTTGTTTGTATTTTAGCAGTTGGTTTCTCATGACATTTGTAGCACCATGTAAATTGTGGTCAACAATCCTTGTGTCTGTTAATAGTCTTTTCTAAGGATTCCAAGGTGCTGATCCCTTGCTGAGTACAACTGTCCTGTCTCAAGACTATTAAATGTTTGCATATGTTTGTACCTTGGTGTCTCAGTTTATGTTGTGGTCTATAATCATTGGGTTGTAGTCTCTACTAATAAAGTTTGTTCTGAGAATTCCAAGGTGCTGGTCATTTTATGAAGGGTCCAAACAGATTTGGTTGTAGCATAGGGCCTGACTATGGAACATGGCATAGCGATGAACTTGGACCATACCAAACATGCCTTCATCTATAGCCAAGCCCTACACTACCAAACAAAATCATTGTGTGGGAAATTCAGTAGTCCTGCACTATGTTCTTCTGGAGTGTTAATGAGTGTTAATAATGTGTGGATCTTCCGGAGGACAAATTGTGCCTAGGAAAAAACTAAGGACCTACTATGTATGCAGTCAATGTATGTTCACTGGCTTACTGGTGAGTCTCTATGGGAAGAGTCATTCCTCCTCGTGTTTGTGAAGTAGAGTGAACAGCCCCATATGGCTCCATGCATACCAGTGACAGATTCTGCCACATCAAAGAAGGGAAGTTCACCTTCTTCTGAGCTATTTGAAAATGCTCCAATATCTGCCTCAGGAACCTGGTTTCTGGGGCCACAGTAATATTTAATAGAGACTGTAGTGGGAGAGATGGGAGTTAGGGAGGCCAGTTACTAGCAGGTTGTAGTTGTCTAGTCGGGATAGATTGAGAGCACGTATGAGAGACTTAGCTGTTGTTTGTAAAAGAAAGAGATGGATTTTGGTCACAAACCATTGATGACAGTGATGTTTATATGGTCAGAGAAGGAAAGGAAGTAGTTAAACAGTTAGTTGAGAGGGGTTAAACAGTAGGTTGACAGTGTTAATGAGCATAGCATCAATAGAGATAGTAAATGGGGAGTAAGAGAAGTTACGTTTTTGTTAGGTTCAAGATCCTCATTACTCACATATTATCAATATTTAAGTACATTAAGACAGTGTGCAACTCCGTGTTGTAGTGCCCATCACCCCCAGCTACAATGATCCCAGTGGCAGGCAATAAAAATTGCAGTCATTTGGGAGTTTTCACCTTGGAAATCACGTTTCAGGTAAAACAACATGAAAAATCATTTGGGGTGATCTGGACCAGCTTAAATAAATAGCAATATAGAGACAAACAATCCCTGTATTTGTAGTAATTTTATGCACAAAATTGATCCATGTCTTAATAGATAGATAATGGAATATATTGGGTGCCGAGGACCTCTTCGTTTTGTGGTCATACTCTCAATAATGTTTAGTGGTGAGAACTTTTTTTTTAATCCGAATCAGAAAATCACCCTATGCCATTGTTTTGCCTTAATTTACAATGTTTAAAGCATTATCATACAGAAACACAGGGCAGTGTATATTGAAAAGCCAACTACCATGTCCTGAAAACATAGGTAAATGTACTTGAACCCTACATGAGCCACATGCATATGAGTACATTTAGGGTTGCCTTCCCACAAAAAGCCTGAGCACCTCCACATGGGCTTAAACTTTAGATGCCTTACACCTTCTGCATTCAACCAGTTCTTAAGGGCCCACAATTATATGAATGATCTGAACACCCACATGGTGCCCATGGGACAAGTCCAAACCTTTCCAACCCCCCCCCCATATTTATAAATTTGGCACCCCCACATTGCTACAATAAAACAGAACTCCAATGAAGGCATCTGCCTAATCCCACAAGTGCCCCAACATGTATAATGATATAGGTTTGTTTGTAGGCTTGATAAAGGACCCGGAGTGGTCCGAAACGTTGCCCTTTTGCAATGTATATTTGGGCTTTAATAAATCACCTTTTGGACACTCATTGCAATCAAAGGTGTGCATCTGATTATTTTTGCATAATTAATACTAAGGCATTTCATTTTTTTCTTCAGCTAACTGGTCTCTGGGGGTTGCTTTCTGTTCAGTGTCCTTAAGGGACTCACCAACAACTGCTATATAAATCTGTAATGCTGAAAGGATCGTATTGCACACATTGCAGACCATCTAGCTGATCCATGATTTTGCCATTTTTTTTTTTTTTTTGTATTAGAATTCTTGTGTGTCGGAGCCTCAAATGAACCAGAAATACACAACTGTATCACTCCAATAACTTGTTCTCTTTGCCTTTTTTATTCAACAAATACTATTCTACAATCAATCGTGCTACAATGTGGAACAATCTAACCATCGCCTAAAGTTGCTACGTGGGATACCAATGCCATGAGATACTCTATCCTGTAAATGTCCTTTATAATTCTGTATGAGTAACAGAAATATTTCATTAGGCATCATCTGAAACTGCACATTGTGTTTGTGTGATCTCAGGTAAGTGCCATAGAAGAACTGAGTGCAAAATTAAGCAGTCCTGGGGCAAAAACATATTTTATTTTGAGCTGCTTTTAGCCACTAAAAATTAGAACATAATAAACTCATGCTGCCACCAGTTTGCTTCTTGAACAGGCCAGTCTGTTTGTTCTGTTAGGACTGCCAGGGTTTCTTTTGAATTTGGGGTGCTAAACTAAAATCATTCAGGTCTTAATTCATGATCAGGGCCTAATGTGCATTTTAGCAGCTTCTCTTGGAAACAAACCAATTTGTTATCTTTCATAACTGGCTGAAACATTTCCTTATCTTGCAATTAAGACACAACAAAACTATCACAAAGAATCTAGTGGGACCATTAGTTGTTTGTATTGGAGGAACAATGACTTACTAATACCCACAAAGTGTCCATGTGTTCTTTCTTTTTCTCGTACGTTATCAGAAGCATCTAACATCATACCTTAATTAACACAGATAATTTCATAGGAGGAGGTTAGAATATTGTGCACCCCTTTCCTTGTCTGGAACTCGTTGTGAGCATGTAGAATGGCAAAGAGATCAGCGTAGAGTACAAATAAGGGAAACACGTGGTAATTAAAGATCATTGTATTTTATTTGCAGCTTTAAAAGGATTTAGGTTTCAGAATGTGCAGCATCATTTCAAACAAATATAATTACAGTAATGAGACAAAAATCACAGACTTCTTTCTGCTTGGAATCAGTGGTCCTCAGACCCTAAAGATGTTCCTTTCTAGCTTGTTTCTTGGCGTGCACATCACAACACTAATTGGCAATATCTTGATCATTGCTTTGTATTTGAAAAGCCAAAACCTCAAGAACCCCATGTACTTCTTCTTGAGTCATCTCTCCTTTTCTGACATCTTGCTGTCTACATGCATTGTCCCCAACCTTCTGGACACATTACTGAAGAATGGAAAGAGCATGTCTCTTGCCAGCTGTCTGGCTCAGCTTTTGGCAACTGGTACCTCCACTGGGGCTGAATGTTACCTTCTCACTGTAATGTCTTACGACCGATACCTGGCCATCTGTAACCCATTGGGCTATTTGAAAATTATGAACCCCAATCTCTGTGTTCATTTAGTTGCCTGGTCTTGGTTTCTAAGCTTCCTGATCTGTCTGGTTATTGTTCTACTGATTGCTCAGCTTGAGTTCTGTAGATGTAACATCCTTGATTATATTTACTGTGATTTTTCTCCTCTTCTTGCAATTTCATGCAAAAAGAGTTTAGCTCTAGAAATCACCACCATGGTATTATCAATTCCCATTATCCTTCTTCCTTTGTGGTTTATCATTTCAACATATATCTGTATTGGCCAGGCCATCTTCAGGATCTCCTCCAATGTTGGGAGACAAAAGGCCTTCTCTACCTGCAGCTCCCACCTCACTGTTGTCTGCACCTATTGTGGGATACTCATTACTAAATACACGGTGCCCATTGGTGGGCAATCAATAACAATGAATAAAGCCATTTCTCTTCTATACACTGTAGGCACACCTTTGCTCAACCCCATCATCTACAGTTTTAGGAACCAGGACATCAGAGCAGCTCTAAATAAATGGATGACTAGGAGGGTGGAAGGTTAGAAACTGTTCTGTGGAATGGAAACATATCCAAATGTGCAACATAGATATGAGTAGGAACTTTTATATTGCTTGCCCTTGAATAGGCATCATTAAAAGACATCAATATTATAGTACCAGTTTGAAACTACCACTTTTTTGACCACTGAATTGTGATGACATGTGATGCCTATGAGAATGCATCTGCCAAGGCAAGACCTGAAAAGGAAAAGGACAGATTCATATAGTATGTAAAGTAGGAAACTCTAGCAACACATAGATTTAATAGGGAGTACAATTTGCATGTTACTTATAGTAAAACATTTAGAAGGTTATTTACTACTTTAAATTTTAGCTTGGGCTTTTTAGGGCAAAACTCAATTGTTTTTGAGGAAAAAAACTAAAATGTTTTAATATTTATTATACCCCAATACTGCAAAAAGTTAGAATCCAAAAATCCACCATCTTAGACCTGTCGAGGTCCTGTATAAATCAATGGGAGAGGCACCTTTCCCAAATTGAAGTTATCATGATCTTCGATGGGTTAAGTCCACAAATCCAAACTTTTCACGTTTTTGCACAAAAACAGGAAAAAAAAACCAAGTGATTCAGATTTTTTTTCTCAATTTTAGAGTTTTTCCATGATCCAATTTATTCAGGTTATTTTATTAATAAATAAAGTCAAGTCAAACATAGGAGTTTGGTTGTGTTTTTTTAAATAAAATATGAGATGAATTTGGATTTTAGTAAATAACCCCCTACTGTGGTCTATATTTTTTACAGATACAATCTATTTAGGGATTGAAACTACCACTTTGCCTTACCCTTTAAATTACAGGGATTGTTTGTCCATATATTGCAATATATTTTTATATTTTATATTTGTAAAATGTATAATGAA
>CM044435.1:140904391-140923531 GCA_024363595.1 Xenopus borealis | reverse complement strand
TGGCCAAGGGCTTCCTTTCAATGATGCTCCTGTTAGGGTAAGTGTCCTCCTACATCAGGCATAGCAAACTCCTTGTCAATGAGTAGTGTAGTGTTCAATATAATATCAGTTAAATAACAATATCTGATAATATATTACTAAAAAACAAAAAAACAACCTTCTCCCAGTCCCCCACAGCTCAGCAAATATTCAAGTTGGTCACTTTCAATACAAAGACAAGAGTTTAATGGCTGTTTTTATACTAAACTTGGAGACTTTCCCTCTCAGAGCTTGTTAGCAGCAGATAGGGCTCTATGGAATTACACCCCAGGGCCTTGGGTTATTATTGTGTCCGTTCATATATAACAACTTTTCAATTCAATTGAATTTGTTGGAACAATCATGGCTTACAAAATCCTTGCCAGCACAATATTCCTTAGGTAAATAGGTGCTCTTTCTGTGGTTAGTGATGGGTGAATCTGGGGCGATTCACTTCACCAAATTTTTCACGAATTTCCTGAGAAATTTTAGAAACAGCGAAAAATTTGTGAAACGTCACCAGAGTCAACGTTGGACATGGCCATTCTTTTTTCGCCAGGCGAATTTCTCCAGGCGTTTTGTGAATTTACCTCGAATTCACCCCAGGTGAATAAATTCGATAATCACTAGTTTAAATTTAAAAATTATTAAAACAGCGCCATCTATTGTACATTTCAATGACAATCATGTACATAAATGTACCTAACATGTATCCAATAAGGCAATAAATGTTGAAAAAGCAACATATTAACTTGTCTTCATTATTGTATGCTGGTCAGTTTTATCTGTGAAAACACAATAATTAAAATCAATTTCCAGACGGCGGATCCAAAAGGCTTCCTTTTTCAGTAGAAGTGACATGGTCCACCACCTGGAATTTTAGTTGTTGTATTCCATGCCCCATAAAAATGGTCCGCTACTGCCTGATTAAGCTTCTTGGTTTTTATGGATGACGTATGCTCTCTGATTCTGTCCTTGACTTCTTGACTAGTACACCCCAATGTTTTGTGCAAAGATTGGGGTGTACTAAGGGACGGGATCCCAGGTATTCCTAATTTTAAATCACCCTGTTGATGTTATATAAAAAGAGTCGCTCCATAGGCTCCATGTTAGTGCAGTCAGACATAGTTTGTAAAAAAGATACTCAGTTATGACTTCCAAGAAGGCGTGGAACATTCCCATGCCTTAATTACAATTATCGCACGATTTGTTTCAAAGGTCCACATGTCCTTCACCCACTTAAGGGAACGCCGATTAATATTAATGGATATTATCCTTGTTCTACCACACTCATGGTTTATGTAATTAAGGGGCTGATTTACTAAGGGTCGAATTTCAAAGTGGAAAAATTCGAATATCAAAGTCGAAGGGGCAGATTTACTAAGGTTTGAATTGATTCGAAGTGAAAGTTCGAATTAAATTCGAATTATAAAATTCAAATTTTGGGCTTATTCGACTATCGAATAGTCCAAAATTCAATTTGAATTGGTCGATTGTCAAAGTACTGGCCCTTTAAAAAAATTTCTATATAACAGGATGAAGAGGGCGGTGAGTTGGGAAAGGAGCAAACTGGGCAGGAACAGGATGGAGCAGATTTTTTTGGAAGTACAATCACTTATTTAACTTACAATAGATTGTGCGACGCTATATACTCCCTCTTTTTTGTCTCTCTCTTTGAGCTTCGTAATAATTATATCAGTACTTATTCGTCTTTCCTAGTACACAAACCACATTAAAAACACCAACGAAAAAGCAATACTGTAACTAAAACTCTCCTAGTGCTTCACGGAAATGTTCCTAAATGTTGCAAGTTCTATAGCGTTTCATATTAGGCTTACACTCTGGGGAACAATTTCCATTCGTTGAATTGCTAATGTGAAAATTATTTGATAAATTTGATTCACTCTTTACTGCTGTACTGCAAGTTGGAGTGATATCACCCCCTCCCTTTCCCCCACCCAGCAGCCTAACAACAGAACAATGGGAAGGTAACCAGATAACAGCTCCCTAACACAAGATAACAGCTGCCTGGTAGATCTAAGAACAACACTCAATAGTAAAACCCATGTCCCACTGCGTACTATTCAGTTACATTGAGAAGGAAAAACAACAGCCTGCCAGAAAGCAGTTCCCTCCTAAAGTGCTGGCACAAGTCACATGACCAGGGGCAGCTGGGAAATTGACAATATGTCTAGCCCCATGTCAGATTTCAAAACTGAATATAAAAAAATCTGTTTGCTCTTTTGAGAACTGGATTTCAGTGCAGAAGTCTACTGGAGCAGCTCTATTAACTGATGTGTTTTAGATGTAATTTGAGGTCCCTGTGAGTGACAGTACTAAAATAAGGATAAACTAATTTCAATATAGCTTTCAATTAGGTTTAGCCTTTCACTCAGGTTGGGATGGGTAGTGACGTAACATGAAAGATATAATAGTATAATAAATGCTGGGTTGGCAGTAACACTGTGTTGTCTCAGAGCATGACACATTGTAACAGATTAATTGTTACCATTAGTAGTTGGGACATGATAAGAAACAGATAATATAGCGACATTAATAGCGTTAACTGTTTCCCTTTATATTTATGTTAAGAGGTGAGGTGTTTATCAAGTTCCGTAGTAATTCTCTTTTTCCAGGCGACGACAGGCATTGCACAGACGGTATTGGGGCAGAAACAGTACATACTTCAGTCAAGACTTTAGCTGGAGGACCACTCTGTTCAAGGCATTTTTTACCTTTAACAACACTGGTAGACTTACATCATTCCCCTGGACAGGCATTAGATGTCATATCTATTTGTGTCTTTAAAAAAAATTGATTATTCGCATAACCAAATAATATCTAGGCCTGACGTTACTGAAACAAGGATTGGTTGTCCTATGACAGCCCAACGCATTTGAATGCAGGACAAAGGTCAATTACGGTTAGATTCTGATTTTTTTAATTTTTATAAACTATATAAAATTATATATATGCAGGGTGATGGACACACCACTATTTTAGATATTTTTAATCATATTTGTTAAGGCAATCCAGTCTAAAGCTCAGGTGGTTGAACTAATAGGGCCCAGTCTGAAGGCTATTTAGAGTGAGATTTGGGGTGAGTGCTTATTTGTACCCTGGGTACCCCTGGAACTATAGTGACACCCCAATGTTTCTATATATCTGTAACCTTGTTATGAGCTAAGGGGGCCCAGTCTGAAGGTCAGTTAGGGGGAGATTTGGGGTGAGTGTTTATTTGTACCCTGGGTACCCCTGGAACTATAGTGACACCCCCATGTTTCTATATATCTTTAACCTTGTTATGAGCTAAGGGGGCCCAGTCTGAAGGTCAGTTAGGGGGAGATTTGGGGTGAGTGTTTATTTGTGGCCTGGATACCCCTGGAACTATAGCAGGGTAATTGTTACCATAATGTTTTTATATATCATAGTATAATTGCTGTTAATTAAAGGCTTCTAAAGGTAATTTGGAATATGATGTGGGGTATGTACTTTTTTGTTGTCCTGGATACTGCTGGAACTAAAAACAAGGTGACTGCAACAGCATTGTTATTATATTGTTACATATCTTCTTTGGAGGCAAGTGGTCCTTATCAAATGCTGGACCATAAAGAAGCCTTGAAACAAGAAATCCAAAATATATTTACAATTCATTATAATACAGTTACCAGTAATTAAAGAGAGGTAAAGATTATTCAGGGAGATTTTATGATTACCATCGAGTATTCAAAAAAGAATTTTAATTGTATGGGTATGATCTCATTATCCAGAATTGTCAGGACCTGGAATGTCCTTAATAAGTGGTCCATAATTTGTATCTCCATACTTAAAATACAAAAAAATCAATAAAACATTAAATAATGTTAAATGAAATCAAATTTAAAATTTTAATTATTTGCTTAAAATGAACTCCCCATAATTCAGATATGGCCTTCCCATAATTCAGAGCTTTCGGGTTAACAGCTTTATGGATAATGAATTCCATATCTCAAAAAGTCTATAGGATGGGATTTCTTTTTCTTTTTCTGAATTAATATTGCTTATAGGTCTTTGTAAAGGACTGAACTCTATTATGTCATGTATGGCCATCCTTAGATATATCTTAAACAACAGCATTAGAATCCACTGGCTAATTAAAACTAAAATATTTACTAAGGACTTTTTTTATTTCTTCATTCCTTAAACTATAGATAAGTGGATTCAGCAATGGTGTCAACACAGTGTAGAGTAGAGACAAAACCTTATTGAGATTCATTGAGTGACCTTTAGATAGGAATAAATAGGCAACAATCAATGTACCATAATAAACAGACACAACTGTCAAATGGGAACTGCAGGTATAGAAGGCTTTCTGCTTGCCAAAAGCAGATGGTATTTTAAGGATGGTGCAGAAAATGTTCATGTATGTCTTACAGATGAAAAGCAGTGGCAAGAATGTTGATGGAATACCTACTACAAGGTTCTCAGTTTCGACAAAAGATGTGTCTGAACAAGAAAGTTGAAGAAGAGGTGCCAGATCACAAAAGAAATGGTCAATGATATTTGGACCACAAAAATGCAGTCTTCCTATTTGAACAGCTGTGAGAAGCATGAGCATGAATGCTAGAATCCAACACCAGAAAACAAGGTGGAAGCATCTCTTGAGGTTCATCACAGACGAATAATGCAATGGGTTACATATGGCTAGATATCTATCATATGACATGACCGAAAGAATATAGCACTCTGTAGTTGCCAAGGAACCAAAAAGATAAAACTGAGCAAAACAGCCAACAAATGATATGGTTACTTCTCGCAATGTACTATCCAACAGCAGTGGAACAACTACTATGGAGAGAAGCAGATCACAACAAGATAAATGACCCAGGAAAAAGTACATGGGAGAATCAAGTCTTTGACTGAAGGTCACCAACATGATAATCATGAGATTTCCAATTACCGTCACCAAGTAAATAAGAAAAAGGCCAATGAATAAAACACTTTTGGCGTTGCAAAGTTCATGAAATCCTAAAATAAGGAAATCTGCAACTGTTGTTCGGTTTTCACTATTCATTTTCTGCCAATGTGTGAAGGAGCTTGATCTTATGTTGGCTGTGTGATTTTAAAGATAAATTATTAGAATCCTATTAAAATAGGTATAGGTAATTAAGATTTTTTTGATGTTCGAGAAATATTGCTATACATTTTGTTATCAAAATATACCTACTGTCTGAATTCAGAGATGCATAATGTGGTTTTCAAAGCACCTAGCCATGATCAGCCCTGAGGAGCTATACACAGGCACCTACCCATGATGTTATTGATATATACCTACTCTCTAACCTACTCTCTAAATTCAGAGATGCTATCAAAATATTCCTACTGTCTGAAATTAGAGATTAATAATGTGGTTTTCAAAGCACCTAAGCATGATGAGCCCTGAAGACCTATACACAGGAACGTAACCATGATGTAATAGAAATATACCTACTGTCTGAATTCAGAGATGCATAATGTGGTTTTCAAGGCACCTAACCATGATCAGCCCTGAGGACCTATACACAGGCACCTAACCATGATGTTATTGAAATATATCTACTGTCTAAATTCAGAGATGAATAATGTGGTTTTCAAGGCACCTAAATATGATGTTATCAAAATATACCTACCATCTGAATTCAGAGATGAATAATTTGGTGTTCAAAGCACCTAAATATGATGTTATCAAAATATGCCTACTGTCTGAATTCAGAGATGAACAATGTGGTTTTCATGGCACCTAACCATGATTTTGGAGAGATGCCCCAGTTGTAGAACAGGATACACTAATTTGGGGTATAGCTATTGTTTAAATCCAGACCTGTATAATTCCATCCTCATGAGGCTGGGCAGGATACATACATATATAGTACTTAACATCAGCGCTGAATAATGAGGATTCCAAAGAAACTAACCTTGAATTTTATAGAAATCCCCTTAGTATGACTGATGAAAACAAACACACATACCCACTGTCAGACATGGATATATATAAGGGATGTACTAGAGATTCCCTGATAGTCTGAGAGCTGTTTACATTCAAACCTAAAATCTGAATCCGAATATGAATTACATGGTCTTCAAGGTACCTTACCATGATTTCATAGAGATTCTCCCAGTTTGACCTTTTGTCTGAAACCAGAGCTAAACAATGTAATTTTCAAAGTACCTCACCAGATTAATACACACATACATACTGTACCTGCTGTCTGAATACAGAGCTGAAGAACCTGGTCCTCAAGATGAATACCTATGATGTTGAAGAGATCCTCCAGTTTGAAAGCTGTATACAAACAAACATACCTACTGTCTGAATCCAGAGCTGGTCTTTATATATTAACCATGATTTTATAGAGATTGCCCACTTTAAGATTTGTTGACACAGATATATGCCAATTGTCTGAAACCAGAGCCAAATAGCATGGGTTTCAAAGTACCTAACTATGATGTTATAGAAACCCCTTGGTATGACAGATAATGCACACAATCGTGAATCATGGAGCTGATAGGTCATCAGATCTCATAACCATTGCATGATAGTGATCCCCTAGTTTGAGAGTTGTATACACACATACATACCTAGAGTCACAATCAAGTGACATGTATAGGTCCTGAGGGCTCATAGCCATGACATTACAGAAATCCCCCAGTTTGAGGGTTGTTCACACATATGCATACTGTCAAAACCTGAATATCATGATCCTTTGGTCGTCTAACCCTAAATAAAGTCTCCATGGCTAATAACGCACCTACATAATGTGGTTTTCAGGACAAAAGACAATGATGTCCCATTCTGTGGGCTGGATATTCAGATATAGGCTTCTACATACACATAGTGACTACCTGCTTAGTGCATACAAACTTATTTGGGTTCACAGCAACAGCCTTGTCTTTGTTGGAGGTAATTTTTATAAAGAATTAAACATGTTGATATATTCTTCGCAAGCAAGTAAGACAATGATCAAGAGGTAGAACAGAGGTAACAGACAATAACAAATTGGACCATTAAATGGATTATAAATACTGTACCTGTTGGAACAAAATGTAGTTGTGGGACAATTCTGTAGTGTAAGTGCTCAGTCCAGGCCTAGCCCAACAGACTACAGGTCTAGCCCAACAGACTACAGGTCTAGCCCAACAGCCTCCAGTGCAAGCACAGGACCAAGATATTTGTTTTATACTATATGCTGAGCATGTCTGTCCCCCTGGGAAATAACCTTAGAGAGAATCCTTGTTAATTGGAGATAAAGACAGCTGGAGCAGGGGACTTATCTGCAGAATATTGAGCAAGAGAGTTAACTACTTACTGACGTGCCTTTTACTAAAAGCATTGTGCTCAATAGCCAGGCCTGGAGTTGTGGAAAGGCTACCAAGACCCGGGCCTAGGATTTTAGGGAGTGGCATGCTGCCCAACCATACCCATATTGGTTCAGAAACACGGGGGATGCCCAGTCTGGTCCAGACAATGAAAATTTGCGCTTATAAAAGGGAGGGGGCGGGTGACAAACGTCAAATGGCCTAGGGGTGACTGCTGTGCAAATACGTCCCTGTCAATGGCAGGCACTAAATACAGGGATGTCTTTTTCCCAACACTGTACTCTGCCCCCCCCTACTGTAAATGATAAGGATATTAGAAGTCACTGAGGGGTGTGACCATATAAAGGCACAAGGCTGCAGGCTGAGTTATACAGGGGGAACTCTGAGTATCACTCATGTATTATAAGGGATAATGTACCCCCTACTTTAAATGATAAGGATATTAGAAGTCACTGAGGGATGTGACCATATAAAGGCACAAGGCTGCAGGCTGAGTTATACAGGGAACTCTGAGTATCACTCATGTATTATAAGGGATAATGTACCCCCTACTGTAATTGATAAGAATATTAGAAATTATTGAGGGTCATTTATAAACACTGGGCAAATTTTGACCAAGGGCAGTTACCCACAGGAAACCCATCAGATGTTTGCTTTCATTGTCTTCCTTGCAGCGGGCTGGAAAAATCTAATTACTAATTGGTTGCTATTGGTTACTGCCCAGGTGCAAATTTGCCCAGTTTTTATAAATTAACCCCAGTGGGCCCACCATTTGCAAATACATATGCGCTGCTCAATCTTTATAAATGACACCACCATGAGTTACATGTTAGGGAACTCTAAGGGGCATGCAAAAAACTCTGAAATCCAAATAAATAAACGTAGAGAGCTTCTATAAGTCAATGGGAGGGGTAATTTGAATACTCAGAATAGGATGTGATATTAAAGAGACTGTACCTTTAGTCTGAGTGCATTATTATGTGTCCTTATGTGACCTTAGTGCAGGAGTGTTTATATTCGATTCCCGTTGATTTTCTTACATTTTGGTTAGTTAATTATTGTTGCAAACGCTGTGTTTTATTTTCCTAGTGGGGCCCCTTGGAAGTTTCTTCTTCATTGCTCACTAGGTGGAGACACTGTGCTGTAAAATACCAGTTTCCCAGTATCATCCACAAGCAACTGACTGTTCAGCAAATAAAGGGTTACAGCTAGTGATGGGCGATTCGCTTCGGCAAAGAATTCGCGAATTGGCGAAAAATTCGCGAAACGAGTCGTGGGACGCTTTTGACGCACGTCGCGTCGTTTTTGGCGCGTCACGTGATTTTCGGTGCGCTTTGCGTCATTTTCGTCGCATGGCGCGTCATTTTCGCCGTGCGTCGCTTTTGTAGAGTCGCGTCAAAAACGCCGCGCGACTCATTTTTCCGGCTAATTTTTGCCAAGCGAAATTTCACTGGTGATTCGCGAATTTATTCGCCAGTAGCAAATCGCGGGAATTCCCCCCTGCCATATAAATTCGCCCATCACTAGTTACAGCTCCATACACTGAAGCATCAACCAGCTAATTGTGTAATGCAAGCATGTTTGTGTGACCTGAATGCACTTGTATTTGAGTGTGTATGAGCAACAGTGTGTGTTGTGCACATATTTGTGATTGTGGGTAAGGCTGAGTGTATATATGTGTGTCCATGTATGTCCCTGAGCTGGACATGGGTTGTTGCATACAATAACCAGACCAGAAGCAATTCAATCATCTGAATTTATTATAAAGGCAAAATAAGCAACAGCAACTCCCCAAAATCCCATATAACAGATAAGTAGATTCACGTCCTCTTGGTGCAAGCCTGGCTTGACAAAATACCAAAGTCAAGTTGTGTACCTTTAAAGAGCGTAAACCAAATTAACCTTTTCTTATTTCTGTTATGCGTTACCAAACTATTCTGTATCATGTACTATCATTTGCCTGGTGTCTTGGTCTCCAGTTTAAAGTCATCGTCCTTTTCTGAAAGTATGGGGCAGAAAGAAGGTACTCTTTGCAAAGTCACTTACAGTGCTACTCTCTACCTATACTACAAGTTACCAAAAAGAAGTGGTCTCTCGGTGTCATACAAACTCTCATAATGGGATCATTTACCCAGAAGGTTTGGGACATCGGGATTCCATAAGTGACTTTCCATAATATGGGGCACCAAGGCTACTACAACACTTGAACATTAAATAAAACATTAATATGAAAGATACTTTACCAATATCTTAATATGGTTTGCAATCAGGTATTTTTCATAATCTCTTTTTTAGTTACTTTGACCCCACAAACCAAAGCAGTAGATAAAAGGCCTGGAAGATGGACATTACATGAACCCTAGAAGACTCCCTTTGTAATTTTAGGTGCTGTTCTCCTTTACTTTTGCTCATTTTCCACAGCTACATAAAGAACAGCATGGAGAAGGTTTTGGAAAGTAGTGGAGAACGTGTGAAGGTGCATTATATTGCTAGAAAGCTGATAGAAAGATATGTGTCCTTTCTCATAGTCCAGGTGTACACCTATTCTGTCAATGGGAGAATCTACGTGAACTGGGAATTCCTGACAGTTGTGTACAGCTTGAACATTCCCTGACATGGGTTTATATAGGCACCAAGAATAAGAATTAAATCCTAACAAAGACATATCATCCGTTATAATTCTATCATAGGATACTCCAAGACCCCAACATGGAAGATCATCAATCTCCACTTCCCAATAATACCTTCCTGAAGAAATAGCACTGGGGCTTACCACCTGATGCAATCTATAGCTCTCGTGTTTCCTTTCCCCAGGATCTAACTGGAAAGCATTAAATAGATCTTCAGAGATACTCCTCCCTGGAAACCTATTGATGTCCTTCAGACGATGTGAAACAATTTGACCCCATAGATCATTGTCTTGCTGGATTTTTGTCAGTTCATTTTGGAATCTGTGTAGAGCAAACTGGAAGTTGACCATAACAAATACATCATCAAGACCTCTTAAACATGGGAGCTCTGTAACATCATGTAATAAAGTTTTAGCACTGTTTAATTCATAGCTCTTGTACTCCAGAATGGCCAATGGATCAAAAAGGTTGCAGAGACCCTGTATGCCAGTGATCTTCTTAGTTATGGCTGATTTTCTTTGCTTTAGCTTCTTAATGCGTTCAGAGAACCTGTCTGCATCTCCCTTATTTTGCCTGGTGATCTCACCAAGAACCTGAAGCTCCACCACCCTTAATTGTGTTCTTATGTCAGAAAACATCTTTCTCATCTTGTTTTTACTCCTCGCAGACTTTGCTTTGTTGTCTTTTCTGTGCCTTCTTGTTTGATTAGAGATCTCCTGCATCTTTTTCTCCTGTAATGTGAGCTGATGAATAACATGCTGAAGATCATCTTTTTGCTCCTCTAAGATATTTGTTGCAGGTGTTACTTTATGTTGTCTGTGATCTCCAAAAATGATACAAGAGGAGCAGATGCAAGTACAATCATCTAAGCAGTAATACTTGAGACACTTCTGATGAACAGGGCAATTTCTTCTATCTGGAGAGGCAGCAGGATCCATAAGGACATGGTCTGCTGTTTTACATGGAGTTTTTAGGTGAATGTCACAAATAAATGCATCACATACCAGGCACATTTTCCTGACGTTTCCATTTTGCTTTCCTACACAGTAAGAGCAGATATACTTACTAACTTCTGTCTGTGTTTGTTGAGAAGTGAGATGTTTTACCATGGTCCCCATTTTGTAGTTTTTGTTGAGTTTCACATCCATTGGAAATGTTTCTCTGCATTCAGGGCAAAAAGGAGTTGAAATTTCTGGTCTCCTCCAGGTGTGGTGGATACACTCTTGGCAGAAAGAATGACCACAAGGTAGTGTGATGGGTGTTTTATAGAAATCTTGGCATACGGAGCATTTGAGCTCCTGCATTAGAGCAGTAATATTCATCTTGGCAGTGAGGAAAACTGAAAAGTGTGTAGAAGTCCTCCTTTCTGAAATAATGAGAAAGAATTTGTTTGTCGTCGAAATTTAAGCAATGATACTTCCTGTATATTTCAAAGAAATCGAATGTGCATTCTGTTCAAAATATGAGCTCAGAGAAATGAAACCACAAATGAAACTATTTGTGCACAATTATCAACTTCCTCTTAACCATGTGTGGACAAATCTCAAATACACTTGTTTGGCTAAAAGAAATTGCAGTTCAATTACCCTGCATGTGGACAAGTCTATCAACATTGTAGGAGCTAAGCATGTTCCATGATACACCATGATACACCCCAGGAGCTCCAAGCAGGGTTTCCTTAGATCATGAGGACAACATTCTAATAAAGGAAAGTCACAGCCTTTCTAGTATCACTACAGACAATTGAAGGGCCTTTAGTATCATTTATCAATACTGGGTACATTTACACCTTATTAAAATTTTCAGTTGTTTTTTTGACTTACTTATATTAGATATACCATGACCTGGATGAATAAAAATCTTCATAGTCATTTACACCTGTGCTTTTACCAATAGCAACTAGTGATGGGAGAATTTATTCGCCTGCGTTGAATTCGCAGCAAATTCCCGCGATTTGCCCACAGACTAATAAATTCACGAAACGTCAGCAAAATTTCCCCTGGCATAAATAAAAAAAAAGGACACCAGCAATCGGTGCCAGCATTCAAAAACGTCCAAACACAGACACGCATCCAAAACGAGACACGGCGGCTTTCACAAATATTTCCCCGTTTCCACCTAAACATTTGGTGAAGCGAAACGCCGCCAATTTGCCCATCACTAATAGCAACTAATGAGCTAGATGCACGTAGAACATGCCAAAATGTGATTAGTTGTCATAGGACTGTCCAAGTGCACATTTTCCTAATGTTGCTAAAGAGTCATCTTGATTTTTGGCATGAGCTTTGAAGGAACTTAATGATGTCCAACATGAAGGAGGTTTATTTTTATATATGCAACCATCATTATGGATTTTATTAGCCTTGGCCGTGTTGTTGGCCATCAACTAAGTGAAAGTTGCAGAACTTTGGAGAACTTTGTTGGGGATAGGTCACAAAGAATGGACGTTGCATAGATCTTGTTGAGTTCTCCTTGGCCATGTACCCCAGTGGTGCAGGTGCTTAGGTTATGTGCAAACAACAACTGTAGGTAGGGAGCAAAATTGTCCCCCATTAGGCATTATATACTTGATATTTGCCCCTACCCCTGTTTTTGTGCAGGAGCATGCCGTGGCTATGTGTCATTTGCATCCATGTTAAGCATACAGAGATAGACACAATGTAGCCTTAGGAAACAATTAATTAAGTACTGGGGTCCCTTAGTGTGTTTTGCCCATTCAATGTGTGCCATTCAGAGCCTAGCATACATGTGGCTATGGAGAACTATGGTGAAATGAAGATACATTGTGGCCAAAAATTGCATGGGTAGCACTGCTGCATTTCATCACTGGGTGCCTGGTTTCAGCAAGTTAATTGGTTCATGTTAATAATGGCCATAGTGTATGTGTGTGAATGTGATAGGGGCATTAGATTGTGAGTTCACTGGGCCAGGGACTGATGGGAATATGATAGGGAACTTAGATTGTAAGCCCACTGCAGCAGGAGCTGATGGGAATGTGATAGGGACCTTAGATTATAAACTCACTGTGGCTGGAACTGATAGGAATGTGATAGTGACATTAGATTGTAAGCTCACTGGGGCAGGAACTGTTGGGAATGGCATAGGGACCTTAGATTGTAAGCTCACAGGGGCAGGGACTGATGAGAATGTAATAGGGACCTTAGGTGGTAAGCTAATAGGGAATGGTACTTATGGGAATGTGATATGGATCTTAGATTGCAAGCTCATTGAGACAAAGATTTATGGTTTATATGTAAGGATCTTAGGTTGTAAGCTCACTTGAGCAAGGATTGATGTGACTGGTGTATGATCTCTGTAAAATGCTGCAGAAATAAATACCAGAAAATAAAATATATAATAGAATTAGTGAATCACGAAGCATGGATTGGCTGAATGCCCAAAACTCAGACATTTACGAGTTAACCTAAACACAATATTTGAAAAGCACTTGTAAAGCTGCTGAACAGGTTTGCTTTCATTTTTTCAGCCAGAGAAAGTGGAAAGTTTCATTTCTTCCATTCATCTCAAGGTGAGTTTCATTACTTACATTGGCAGAATGCCACCAGCAAGTTTGTGTTGTAAAATAATCCTTGAGGCAGTACATTCAGATTATATCAGACATAGAATGAAAAGCAATTGTTTAGGGAGTGTAACAGAGAAATATTTAGGTAACTCTGGCATTATCTCCTTGTTTGAGGGGGCTTCATGACATATCACATGTTCAGATTCAACATAGTCAGAGAGAGACCAGAAAATCCTCAGTTGTGTTGGTATTTTTACTTCTTGTCTTGAAAAGTTTATTATTAATAGGAATTAATAGGAATAATTCAATTATCCCTCTACAACAAGTCAAGTTTCAGGGGCAAACATACAACTGTAGCCCTTTCTTGGCAGGACTATCCAGGGCCACACTGTGGTGCTAACAGTATAGACCCCCAAGCCTCCATTAAGTGGGAGATTTGTGGGGTTTGGATAAGTTAAGTGCCTTCACCCAGAGCTAAACCAGACATCGGTGGCATACAACTCCCTGGGAACTGCAATAGAAGTGATTTTGGTACCAATTGTAGCAGACAATAAACCACACAATAGACGTTAAACAATAATGTGTATACTTCAATAAAATATTCTGTTGATGCAATATGTACAGTGAAATAACAATAACACAAGAAAAGTTAGACAATATAAGTATCAACCGTTGTATGAAACTGTCCACTGTCCCTTTAAGAATGGTGAGCGTGCACACTAGGGGTCTCAGGGGATATACCCCCTCAACACCAGATTGATGAACCCTGGGATTTGTAAAGGTCTCACCAACTCGCAAGGTCAGAAGCAAATCCTTCTTGCTGATTGGCCAGGCTGAAAACTGTCTCATTACAGTGCAAGTAGCAGCCATGTTTTTGGTGGTGCCAGATTTAAAGTCACAGGGTTATGCAGTTAGCAAAAGGGCAAATAACACTTCCCTACATAACCATACAATCATATTTCAGATTGGCTTTATTGGAGCCCACGACCATTATGAAAAGTAATCTTGTTTGGAGGCCACTGAATTATGGTAGACTGCACCAATTCATGCTGTATGTGGTTTTGTGGTTATGTGGTCTTTTAGCTCAAACTGTAAAAGTGTTTGTCTTAATAATATGCAACAGTAGTTGTGACAGTTGCAGCTGGTGTTTAGTGAATCTTAGGTACAAATTTATCAAAAATCTGAAAAATATCCTGACCTTTTTCTCATTAGAGGAAAAACTTGGATTTTTCCCATCCATTAAAATTTCATTTTTGGGGAGAGTGTACTGAATATTGGTGACAATTATTCTTTTTCTACAAAAAAACAATTTAAAAATGTTCTTAATGTGAAAACTTGTAGTTGAAAATCTGTTGACTGTCCAGGGACTGAGCAAGAATTAGGGGTTCAAAAGCACAGTTCAAATGTTATGAAGGGCTTTATTATGTCCAGACTTATAATGAAGGTGGTTTAAATGATATTCATAGTAGTGTTGGCCAATCTAGACCTAAATACAGTCATAATATAATGCTCAAAAATCCAATTGGGGGGTATGGTACATTTATTAATTGCCTAATTTAAGTTTTTCAACACCTACAGTAACTGCAAAACAATGTGAAATAAATTGGAACAAGGTTTTTTGCATTAACATTTTATTTTTGATATATTGCATATTTACAGAAAACGTCAATTCTTGGACTTGGAAAACTCATTCTTGAATTCATGTTTTTTTGACACCATTTTCTTAACATTTTTCTTTTTTTAATATTTTTAATAACAGTGTACCTTAGACATTGCAATAAAGGGAAAAAATAACAAAGATCTTCAAAGAAACTATCCTTTGTGTACAATAGTCTTTAGAAAAGAAAATCATTCTATTCTAAATTATTAGTATGAAAACAGTTTGTAGAAGATCCAGTTAGTTATCAAATGCCTGATTTAATATGGAAGTCATGGAAGAAGTGTGTGCACTCAATGAATGCAATCAAATGGAACTTTTTGGTGAGACAAGTAGGTTTCTTAGGGCAGAGTTTAAAACTGAAGTGAAGTCGAAGGGTCTCATTTGGTCAGTTGCAGTGATCTAAGCGGAAGAGGATGAGGGCATGGTTGAGTGGTTTCATGGAATAATGATCTTCGCAATTTTGAGTTATTTACGTGTTTAGGGAAGGAAGAAAATGTGTCAGAAACTAACCCCAAGGCTGCAAGTTGAATTAAGGAGTTAAGGAGTATGCAAAAAATGGATCCTAAAAGGGGAGTAAAGACAGGCTTATGTAAAAGGATTAGTTCAATCCGATTCTGGGTAAAAAGCCGACATCCAGATGGGACGTTAAAAATGGGACTATATGAAAATATTTCAACCCCTGCAACTTAATGCAATTGGTTTCCAGTATAAGATTTGGAAACTGGCACATACATTAGTAAGAAGATAATTAGCCAATGGGAATTCAAATTCTGTCACCAGTAGGATCCACAGAGATTTCCTTTTCAGTCCCTCAAGTTCCTCTCAAGCTAATGTTTATAATAAATAGAAGTGCATGAACCGCCTCCAATAATGTAAAGCTCCTGAGTGGGCATCGTATGTAGACTTTACAGTCAGTTTTTTGTTTTGATGATGAAACACAGTACTGAAACCTCATATACTTTTCCAGTAGATAGAAATATACAGATAACAAGGTTTAAATAGGTCTTTTTTTATAAAATGTAAACTTTTATGGATGGCCTTGACGTTCCTCCTGAGATCCTAAAACCCAAGAAGAAACAAATTCCCCTTTTTAAGATCTCCCTCTACCTGTGAGGCAGTATGAAACTTCAAAAGCAGTTCTACACCATCAAAACATTGCAAAATAAAGATATTTGTGTGGACAGTTCTACACCTCACAAACATTGCAGAATAAAGATATTTGTGTGGATCCAACAACAACAACCTGCTTGCCGTTTTAACTAGAAGTTGTTCAGATCCCAATATAGGTTAGTATTCAGCATAATCAAGCCTTTTTTTTTTTCAATTTAATATAATTTGCAAAAATAAATCTCCATGGAAGTTCTTAATGAAACCAAGGTTGGAGAATTTATTTTTACTGGACTGGTGGATAGTTATCGACAAGGGTTATTCCTCTACATATTGTTTTTGCTTGTTTATTTGATAACAGTTGTAGGCAACAGTGGCATGATGGCTCTGGTCTGTAATTCTTCTCACCTTCATACTCCCATGTACTACTTCCTTGGTTCTCTCTCCATGGTGGACCTCTGCTACTCCTCTGTTATTACCCCTAAAATGCTGACTGACCTTGTTTCCCAGAAAAAAACTATTTCATTCTGTGGTTGTGCTCTTCAGTTATTCTTCTTTGCTGCCTTGGCTGTCACTGAAGCTCTTCTTCTCTCATGCATGTCATATGATAGATATGTTGCCATATGCTACCCTCTCCATTATACTTTAATCATGACAAAGAAGAAGTGTCTTGGACTAATTCTCACTGCCTCTTCTGTTGGGTTCATGCAGTCATCAGTGCAGACCAGTTGTACATTTAGCCTTAACTTCTGTGGATTGAAGAAAATAGACCATTTTTATTGTGACATGCCTCCCTTGCGGAAGATCTCATGTTCTGAAACTCTTTCTTGTGACTTGGTGACTATTTTGTTTACCTGCATGTGTGGCATGGGGTCAATGATGACTATTCTTGTTTCTTACACGTTAATTGTTTCTTCCATCCTACAGATGAAGTCTGCTTCAGGAAGAAGAAAGGCATTTAGTACTTGTTCCTCTCACCTAACGTGTGTTTGCATCTTCTACTCTACTGTTTTCTTCATCTACCTGCGCCCTCCATCCAGTAGTTTTGATAAACAAGACAAGATAGTTTCTGTCTTCTACACAGTGGTCATTCCAATGCTTAATCCCTTGATATATAGTCTAAGGAACAAAGAAGTGGAAAGGGTATTCACAAAATTGTTTTTCAGCGCCCTCAATAATGCCATATTTCTAAAAAAAACAAACACACAAACACTAAGCTTGGTAAAAATCAGGGGGTGTAAAATGGGGGTTCCACTGTAATTATATCACACTGATTTACTAGGTTTAGTAATCATGGGGATACATTTTGTTGTTGAAATACTAAGATAGAAATTGGGGAATCTACTGAAAAAGGGAAATGTGCAAAGTGCAAAAAGTGGTGCAATCTCGTGGTATTGCTCACAATACAACAAATTTACCCTGAATTATTGTGTGTTTGCATGCACCACAACATTTTGCACCAGGCACAAAGTATACATTAATTCTGATGCAAATATGCCAACTATCAACAGAGTCTCATTTTGCTGTTGCCTTCCTTGCCATTTATTTGTATGTTATTAAGCTGCTGCAAAGGGCACAGATAATAATAATTGTGCTACAAATGTTCATGGTTCATTTAATTGATTGTGAAATTAAAAACTGAAACTTCATATAAAAGTACATGATTCTGCTTGATGACCATTATTAACTGATTATTTTTTGTTTTCCCCATAACAGAATCCCTTTGCTCCCAGCCTGCCCTCTAATATAATGGAGGAATAGTTCAATAATGTGTATAACGACGTGTTCTCTAAAGAACTTCCTTTGATCAGATCCCATAGAGAATACATACATAAATGATCTTGCTTCAAAGTGAACCACCCAAAAGAAGAAGAAATATTTCTCTGTTAAAGTTGTCTGGCTAGACAAGAATTCATATTGGGATACGGTTTCTTTATAGGAAAGTTTTCAAAGCTGATTTTAGAGCTTTTGTTTAAAGGGTTAATTCCTCCATCTGGCAGGCAATCTCATCTGAGTCTCTTTTTAAAAGTAGGAAAAGGTTTTTCCCATCTGCTGCTAAAACTCTCTCTGTTGGCTGAGTATCCTGAGATTATTTCCTCTCTGCTTTTCTATGTAGTGTCTCCTACTGAACTGGAACCCCCTGTCCTCCTTCTATTCATCAAAATAGTTCCTCGGCTATATTTATCTCAAGCTGAACATTTAGAACAAAACTAATAATTCGGCTGGGCCTTTGTCAAAAGGCTATTGTAGATAAAGCAAATCCCTTTAATGTTGTGTTTGGCTAAACTAGCAAATATGAGAGTGCAGACTTAAATTTTGACAATATAAAATAGTTTTCTGGGTGTTTTGTAAATCTTCTCAGGTATATCTGAAATATATACATATCAGATTCAGAAAGCAATAATCAAATATTATAAATCATTTTAGCAGTTGGAGATTAACATGTGTGAAGTTGTCCATGTTCGATATGGTTGACTGCTTTATAAAAGGGTTTTTGAGGAAAGCTGGAGTCATAAGAATAAAAGGTATAAAGAATAAACTGGATCCATACATTATCTATTTGGTCAATAGGCTGATTACTCCCCTGTTAAGGACAGTGTATGGCCACTAGTGATGGGCGAATTTATTTGCCTGGGGCGTATTTGCGTGAATTCCTGTGATTCGCTGCAGGAAAAAAATTTGGCGAAAATTCCCTGGCATCTCGTTTTTGATGCCAGCGCCCATTGCCGGTGGTGAAAAAATGGACGCTGGTGTCCAAAACTAGATGCCCCATTTGCCCATCATTCGCCACCTTAAGACCCAAAGGATATTAAAGGAAAAGTAAATATTTTTCTTTTTCTTTCTGTAAATTTGCTCTAAACAGCCCC
>CM044435.1:140837273-140849645 GCA_024363595.1 Xenopus borealis | reverse complement strand
ATTTAAAAAAAAAAAAAACTTTTATGGGGGGCCCTGGCTCCACAGTTTTAATTTTTTTTACTTATTTTTTTACTTATAAGGGGACCAGACCATCGATGGCTTTTTATAACTTGTATGAGGGGAGCTTACTGTTTTTAGTGTGTGATCTTTTAACTGTGGTGAGGGGGGACCCAGGGTTGGGCTTGGGACTGGGACGGGCGGGTGGCCCAGGGGGGCCCCTGAAAATTTTGTTGTACATGTTGTACCACATTCTAATGGTGGCCCTGATTGAAGAACAATACTCCAGTTTATATGTTCGAGCTGGAAGTGTATTAGTTTAATCCAGTGTAGGGCCATTGTTTCTTCACTTATATATGAGGGCTATCAAAGTAAGAGAATATCAGGGTACAAATGGGTCATTGAGTCTTAGCTGGTAGTTGGGTTGAGAACTTGTGGCAGTGGAAGTTCCTCTGAGATAAATCACACAATTCATTTCCGGAATCTCAAGATACTCAGACAAAACCACAATAGATGTATAAAGTCTGGAGGCATCTGGAGTGAGGAGACCTGCCCAAATATAATCATTTCTTTGGTGTCAGAAAGGTTTGATGCGATGTGTATCGTGTGCTAATCAGCGACAGGTTTAGGTTCTCTTCCACCTCCACCCAGTCTTCTGGGTCTGAGATCACATTTTTGGGCAATTAGCAAAGGATTTATTTTGAATAGTAACTTCCTTTGGTCAGGAAAATATAGATTCCGTAACTGTGTAGTGAACACTTGTGGAATCACCAGGGAATTACTTGAAGATGAAGAATGAAGATGGCGCATATAGTTGAACACCAAAGGGTCTGTTGGAGCTGGGGGTTGATGAAATTAGTCTAGAATATTAAAATGCATCATAGTTCAAAAAATGCCGTCGACTTTTTCTTTTTTGAAGCGGAATTGCCTGCAAACGTCCTGACTTCAACTTTGTTTGGGTAACCGTTTTTTTTCCAGACATTTCATAACATATGGAAAATTCAGTTTATATATTAGTTATAATAAAGACATTCATACAACTTTATCTTAACCTAAGCACAAGATCACTAGCGAATATTCGCTAGGTCCATCTTTGCTATGAAAGGCTCCCACTGCCGAAGTAACGCTAGCAAAAAGTCGCCAGCGTTCGGCGCCCAAGGTACCTGGTGAAGTGATGCGAGCTGTATAACAAGTATGGCTTGAGAGGCTAGATAGTATAGTTCAGCAATGGGCACAGTGTCGGACTGGGATGCCAGGGGCCCACCAGAAAACCTTAGACTATGGACCCACCAGAAAACCTTAGACTATGGGCCCACCAGAAAACCTTAGACTATGGGCCCACCAGAAAACTTTAGTCCGTGGGCCCACTTTCTAAACTATTCCTCGCCTCCTCACTCAACCTTTTAATTCTCCTAGTCTTTTATATCTACTTACTATAGTCTTCCTATATAAAGAAAGAGGGAATAACCATGAAATAGGCTAAATTGTTAGAAGCAAGAGGCCCACTGACACCTGGGCCCACCGGGAGTTTTCCTGGTATCTCAGTGGGCCAGTCCGACACTGAATGGGCATAGCGAAGCCTAATTGTGAGATATGGGCATGTAGTCCAAATGTAGCCTAGTGACTGTTGGTATTTTATGGGTGATATACTAGGTATGTAGCAACATTTCAGTAAGGCTATAGTAAATTGGCACAGCTCCTTTCTCCTGAACTATGAGCTTTACAGTATACTTGCTCCGGATGAGACTCCATATAGTCACGAGTGAGCCCTTGCAACGTTGTGAGGCAGGGCATTGTATGGTGTAATGGGCACCAGTGGTTTATAGTTCAATAATCCACATAGGAGTTATCAGTGGAGCAGTGATGCTTGGCTCAATAGCCATCCTATCCTAATAGCACTCTTAGAGTGAACTATTAAAGAGAATAACCTATCCTTTCTAAACCTGACCAGTCTAGAAAGTCTAGACCAGTTCCACTGAAACCCTTCCTGCCTACTCAGGTAAGGGATGTAGCAAAATGGACCCTAAACACCTAGTGGCCAGAATAAAGAACTCTAGAGGTCATGTTTTGATCTGGGAAACAAGGGCTTACTTCCCTTGTGAGGTTAAGGACCCCCCCCCCTTAGTTGTCCAACATTAATTAGGCCCACACAGCTGTACAAAATACTAGAAGGCTATTCTCCTAAAGGTGTAGCTAAATTACCAGTCCCCCTACACAGAATGTGTTGGTTGGTTAACTAAAAGTACAGTGGGTTTTATCACCAATGTAAAACGTATAAACGCCCACTGCATCCCCTTCCCTGCGCGCCAAGCCTCAAATGACCCCTGCCTGTGTCTGACTATTCTTCAGATCCTGATTTGGTGCTCTGATACTACTCTGAGTGTTGACCTTGGCCTTGACCCCCATCTGTTCTCTCTCATCTCCTGTTCTGTACCGCATTGCCCATTTGGTTTGGACCCGGCCTGTATCTTGTCTGCACTGACTGCTCCTCAGTCCCTCTTGTACACATTCAGTTCCCATGCTCGCCCAGAACTCTCTCCCTGGTTCTCCAACATTAAGACCTGGCAGCACCCAAAGCCAAAGTAGGCTGATATAGGAGGAAGAGTGGGCCGAGGCCAGAACCTTGGAGCTAGGAAATGGAAAGAGATATAAATCATGAGTGATATCAGGGTGATAGTTTTCTTAGAGAACTGAATTGGACCCAAGACTGGCACTATAAAGTGATGGAAAAGTGATATTTTCATTTTAAAATTCTGATTAATATAGAATAGACAAAGGAAATTTTTGCTTAAAAATGTAAAAAAAATTAGTGCAGAACAGACAATATAAGGGCAATAGCAAAGCTATGTAACACTGTCTGGAGTACAGGGAAACCTTGTGGTGTTTATACAAATGGCCTGCAGGTGGCACTGTGCATACACAGGACTTTCTGTACAACTTGAAAGTGAAAGTAAGACTTACTGCTGTTATGTAATGGCTGCATGAACCTGCTAATAAAGCACTGTTATACTCTCCTCATGCTCGGCTATTAAACACAGAGTTCCTGCATAACTACAGAGCAACATGCCATGCAACAACCCAATCATCTCCAGCTGAATTATTACATGGCAGACAGATGCACTAAGTTACATGTTGCAGACGTCAAACTTCCACCAAAGACTATTCCTACAAAATCATCTACTGCTGACATTGTGAAACATCACCAAGCCAAATGCAAGGCTTATCCTGACAGAAAACGTGGTGCAAGAGAAGTGCACTTTCAGCCTGGATCTTTAGTCAGAATTAAGAAACCAGGAATACTGAAACAAGGACAATCTAAATTTACTACACCACTTGAAGTGAGACACCAGCGAGGACCATACACATATGAACTGTCTGATGGACGCATATGGAATGCAAGTCGTCTTGCTCCTGCTAGATATGACTTTGGAGATGTTCCATTTGATGAAGGACTTTTCCCTACTCCTGATGCCAACTGCAATAGGGCAGAAGAAAGTGAACCTATAAGGCATACTGAGAGAATCAGGAAACTACCTGCATGGACCAAGGACTATGTCCTGTAAAGAATGTATATATTGCTTTAAGATAAGTGCCTCCCTGTCAAAACTTCTGGCTGCCCTATAAGCAGCCCCCTTCTGACAGCTGATGGCTTGCACTGCCCATAACTGGCGGATCACCAGTGCAATTATTTTTCCAGGAAGGCCATCCCTGCCCTCCACCAGCAGGTGGTGGAGAATGTGTCCCTGTCGCTGGATCATGCTGTCGGCAGGAGGGTGCACTGCACCAATGACACAAGGACCAGCAGGCATGGGTAGAGGAGTTACAAATTGTAGACTGCTCACTGGGTCACCCTGATGAGTGCTGGGGAGGGTGCAAGCAGGGGCACTCCCCTCATGCTACAGGTGCCTCCCCATGGGGTACAGGGCAAACCCCACATGCCCACTTCCTCCTCCTCTGTTGAGGATGAGCCAGGCTGTGCTGCAACTCATCTCCCTGGGTGAGAGTCATACTGCACCAGAGGTGGTTCACTCCCCCCAGCTCCAAGCAGGCTCCAAACGGTTGCAACCTGATGGCCGCCATCTGCCTAGGCCACCTGACCCACGTGCCTTGCTTTGCACATGTCCTCAACCTTTTGGTACAGCTCTTCCTCAAGAGCTACCAAGGGTTGGTTGACATGCTGGAGAAGGTACGTAGGGTATGTGGCCATCTTCACAGGTCCCTCATCGCCAGCGCAATGTGATACCCCTGGTGTTCCTCCTCAAGCGCACATTGGATGGCCTGCTAGAGGAGGGTGCCTGAGGAGGAGGAGAGTAGGCCCTGTAGGCAGGCAGAAGGGGCTGGGAGGCAATATGAGGAGGAGATGGTGCCTGCTGAAGTGGATGAGGGAGAGGAGGACTGGGTGCCTGCTCAACATGGGGAGTAGGGCACACGCCACCCAACCACCCCAGCTATTGTCCATGGCTGGGAGGGTACAGAGCAGGGGCAGGTTGAGGCAAATGACCTGCTGCATCTGGAGGGCAGTCAAGAAGAGGTTGGTCAGGGGCACCTCTTTTACATGGCTGCCCATATGCAGACTTGCCTCTGGAGCAATCCCTAGATCTGTTCTATCAAAGACCAGGATGATTATTGTGTGGCCACTTTGCTTGACCCACGGTATAATCACAACCTTAAGGTTGAATGTCCATTTCTTGGTGAAACTACACAGAGCCAAATTCAAAAATACATATATAGAAATAATCACCATGTGAAAAAAAGATTCACTAGCATTTACATTTTCATAAATTTTTCAAAATAATAACTGCTAATTTTATTTGAATTTGAGTGAAAAAAAATTTTTTATATTAATTAAATTATCTGATATGTTGCTGAGGATTAAACAGTAATACTAATAAATATTAGAAGTATGTTGTGATGACTGCAATCATATTTTACGTGCAAATGTTTTTCACAAGGCAAATTTTTGCTGTAAGAATTTTCACAGCTAGAAAAACGCTGACGAGAAATGGTTTGCAAAAATACACCCCTTGACTTTAATGTATTTTGCATGAAAAAAAATCTAGGAAAAATGCCCTTTGACTTTAATGTCTTGTGCACAAACATTTTGCAGTTTTTCTGCAGATTAGCTCATCCCTAAAAATATGTAATAATATTAATATTGAAGATTTTATTTCATTCTATCACAATAAACAATTCAGTGGGAGTCAGGGCAGTGTCAGTATCAGTGCAAGTGAAACAGAAGAGGAATTATGGGGCAGTTTATTCAGTTGTATAATTAATATTCTGTATCAGTGTTAGTACTGTTAATAGTATCATTTAAATGAGTATTTTGCATATAGGACTTGTAACTTATTTCTCTTTTAAAAAGGTAAAATAATAATGACTTTATGTTTATTTTATTTTTATTATTGCTCTTTTATTTATTACAAGTGGCCATGACTTTGGTTTCCAGTTTATTATTACAAAAGTGTCAGGCCATAGTGTTTCTCTTGTCCATTCATTGGTATAATAGAAAGTCTATGTGTAATGGTAAGACTGAGTTACATCACAAAGCTCTGTTTGATTCCAGCACTGGGAAACTAATTAATGAGACTTTAGAGACACAATGAAGGCAAAATAACAATATGTTTATTGGAGATGATGTAATTTCATTGCTTTGTTGCCAATGACATTTTATTCATAGATTCAATATGTTTAATACAAATAAACAGTAAAACAAACTAATGAACACTGTAGGGATTTCAGTAGTGTAGAATAATCCAGAGGGAACTGTCCTTGTCTAATCAATATGTTTTACTTCACAACAGAGAAACAAATGAGCTGGAAATAATTACCACTTAGGCAAAATTTAGCAACATTTCCAAAGGGATTTCAAATGCTCACGGCAAAACTAAGAATCTTTAACCATTGCTCCTTGTCCAGTAAATTTTATATTGTGTATTTATACAAGTACATTGAGTAGAACTACACTATAAAATATAAATATTACAAACAAAAGAACAAATGGTAGAATTATACAATTACATTACTTTTATTATTATTAAAAATCAAAGTATAATATGTAAAAAAAAATGCATTTTACAAAATCTATAGTAACGTGGAAGCAGTGGAAGCTGCATATTTTCCAGATGATCCACAAAAAGGCAAAGTTTAAATATACAGCAAAAAAAATCTTATTGGCCCAGAACCTGGTTTCTTCCAACATGGCAGTACCCATTAGGCCCTATCCCAAGAATCTAGTTTTAAGAGAACCAAATTAGTGATGTGTGGGTTGACCAGAATCCCTCAGTGACCCTTGGGTTTACTACTGGTTGGGCAGATGTGGGATAAAATTTAGGTGACTGCAGTGTAATGTGAGTTTTTTTAAAACCCTTATAAATTGGATTGAATTCACAATTTAATGGTAAGTTCTTTTGAACATCTAAAATTTGATCGAATAGTTCCAACCAAGAAAACTTCAAATCAAAATTTGAATCAAGTTTTCCTCTGAAATAAAAAAAACTTTAGCACTTTTAGAACTGTTTCCAGGGTTGAGGTGCAATAAATCTCCCATGCAGCTAGGGACAAGAGCTAAAAACCAGAACCAAGGGCCAGAAATAAGGATCAGAGGTAGTGACTAAAGCTAAGGCCCAAAGATAAGGACCAGAGCTAGTGACCAGAGCTAAACACCAGAGCCAAGGGCCAGACATAAAGACCAGAGCTAGGGGCAAGAGCTTAGCACCAGAGCTAGGGGTCAGAGCTAAGGACTAGTGTTAAAGAACAGAGATTAAGGCCACATCTAAGGACCAAAGCTAGAGCGAAAGACCAGAGCTGGCTTCCATAGCTAAGGCCCAGAGCTAAGTACAAGAGCTAAAGACCAGAGCTAGGGGCAAAAGCTAAAGAGAGCTAGGGGCAAGATCTAGGGACATGAGCTAAGGACCAGAGCTAGGCACTAGAGCTAAAGACCAGAGCTGGGGACCAGAGCAAAGGACCAAAAAACCAGAGCTAAGATCCAGATCTAAAGACCAGAGCAAGGGGCCATAGATACAAACCAGAGCTAGGGACAAGAGATATGGAAAAAAGCTAAAGACCAGAGTTAGGGATCAGAGCTAAGGACCAGAGCTAGGAACCAGAGTTAAAGTTAAAGACCAGAGAAAAGGGCAATAGCTAGGGACTAGAGCTAAGGACCAGAGCTAGGGACAAGAGCTAAGGACCTGAGCTAGGGGCCAGAGATAAAGACCAGAGCAAAAAGATCAGAGATAGAGGCAAGAGCTAATGATCAGAGTTAAAGCCCAGAGCTAGGGACCAGAGCTAAGAACCAGAGCTAAAGAACAGAAATAGCAACCAGAGCCAAGGGCCAGACAAAAGTAAAAGCATTAGTGGCCAGAGCTACGGACAAGAGCTAAGGACCAAAGCTTAAGACCAGTGCTAAGGACCAGAACAATGAACCACAGCTAGGGGCCAGAGCTAGAGACCAGAGGTAAAGACCACAGCAAGTGGCAAGAGAGAGGAACCAGAGCAATGGACAGAGCTAGGGACTAGAGCTAAAGACCAGTGCAAAGGACCAGAGTTAGGAACCTGATCTAGGGACCAGAGCTAGGGAGTAGAGATAAGGATAGAGTTTAGGACCAGAGCCATGGATCAGAGCTAAGGACCAGAGGTAAGGACCATAGCAAGTGGCCAGAGAGAGGGACCAGACCAATGGACAGAGCTAGGTACCAGAGCTAAGGACCACGGTTAGGAGCCAGATCTAGGGACCAGAGCTAAGGACCAGAGCTAAGGATCAGAGCTAGGGACCTGAGCTAAGGACCAACCTAGGGACCAGAGCTAGTGGCAAGAGCTAGGGACCAGAGTTAAAGAACAGTGCTAGAGACCAGAGCTAAGGCCTAGAGTTATAGACCACAGCTAAGGACCAGAGCCATGGGCCTGAGCTAAGGAGTAGAGCTAAAGATCAGAGCTAGAGACCAGAGCTAAGCACTGGAGCTAGAGACCAGAGCTAAGGATCAGAGCTATGGGCTATTGCTAAGGACCAGAGCTAGGGAACAGAGCTAAGGACCAGAACTAAAGACCAGAGCTAGGGACCAAAGCTAGCAACCAGAGCTTAAGACAAGAGCTCAGGACCAGAGCTAAAGAACAGTGCTAGAAACCAGAGCTAAGGACCAGGGTTATGTACCACAGCTAAGGACCAGAGCCAGGGATCTGAGCTAAGGAGTAGAACAAACGATAAGAGCAGGGGACCAGTGCTAAGGACCTGAGCTATGGACCAAAGCTAAAGACCAGAGCTAGGGGCCAGAGCTAAAGACCAGAGCTAGGCACCAGAGTTTAAGGCCAGAGCTCGGGCCAGAGCAAAGGACCAGAGCTAAAGATCAGAGTTAGGGAGCAGAGCTACAGACCAGAGCTAGGAACCAGAACTAAGAACCAGAACTAAGGAACAAAGCTAAAGACCAGAGGTAAGAACCAGTGCTAGTGACTGGAGCTCGGGACCAGAGCTGGGGGTCAGAGCTAAGGACCAGAGCTAAAGACCAGAGCTAGGGGCTATAGCTAAGCACCACAGCTAGGGACCACAGCTAGGGACCAGAGCTAGGGGCTATAGCTAATGACTAAGACCAGAGCTAAGGCCCAGATCTAAAGAGCAGAGCTAAGGACTAGAGCTAATGACCAGAACTAAAGACCAGACCAAAAGATCAGAGCTAGGGGCTATAGCTAATGACCAGAGCTATGAACCAGTGCTAAGGACCAGAGCAAAAGACCAGAGCTTAAGACCAGAGTTAAGGATCAGAGCTAGGGGCTATAGCTAATGACCAGAGCTATGAACCAGTGCTAAGGACCAGAGCAAAAGACCAGAGCTTAAGACCAGAGTTAAGGATCAGAGCTAGGGGCCAGAGCTAAGGACCAGAGCTAAGGATCAGAGCTAAAGACCAGAGCTAAAGACCAGAGCTAGGGGCTACAGCTAAGGACCAGAGCTTGGGACCACAGCTAGGGGCTACAGCTAAGGACCAGAGCTTGGGACCACAGCTAGGGACCAGAGCTAAGGACCAGATACAGGGACCTGTGCTAAGGAACAGGGGCCAGAGCTAAGGCCCAGATCTAAAGATCAGAGTTCGGATCAGACTTAAGGACCAGAGCTAAGGGCCAGTATTAAGGACCAGATGAAAGGACCAGACCTTAAGACCAGAAATAAGGACCAGAGTTAAAAATCAGAGCTAAGGAACAGAGCTAAGGATTAGAGCTAGGGACCAGAGGTAAGGATCAGAGCTAAAGACCAGAGCTACAGACTAGAGCTAGGAGCCAAAGCTAGCACCAGAGCTAAATACAAGAGCCTAAGACCAGAGCTAGTGTCCAGAGCTCAGGACGAGAGCTAATGAACAGTGCTAGAAACCAGAGCTAAGTACCAGAGTTATGGAACACAGTTAAGGACCAGAGCCAGGGACCTGAGCTAAGGAGTAGAGCTAAAGATCAGAGCTGCTAAGGACCTGAGCTATGGACCAAAGCTAAAGACCAGAGATAGGGGCCAGAGCTCAGGAGCAGAGTTAAAAACCAGAGCTAAGGGCTAGAGCTCAGGACCAGAGCTAAAGACCAGAGTTAAGGACCAGAATTAGGAACCAGATCTAGGGACCAGAGCTAGGGAGTAGAGCTAGGGAATAGAGCTAAGGACCAGAGCCATGGACCAGAGCTAAGAACCAAAGGCAGTGACCAGAGCTAGGGATAAGTGCAAAGGACCAGAGCATAAGATAAGAACTGAGGACCAGAGTTAAGGATCAGATCTAGGGACCAGAGCTAAGGATCAGAGCTAGGGACCGGAGGTAAGGACCAGAGCTAAAGACCAAAGCCAGGGATCACAGCTAGAGGCCAGAGCTAGGGACCAGAGCTGAGGACCAGAGTTAGTGGCTAGAGCTAGGGACCAGAGCTAAATACAAGAGCTTAAGACCAGAGCTAAAGACTACATCTTCAGACTATAGCTAAGTACCAGAGCTAGGGACCAGAGCTAATGACCAGAGCTAAAGACCAAAGCTAGCGAGCAGAGCTAAATACAAGAGTTTAAGACCAGCGCTAGTGTCCAGAGCTCAGTTCCAGAGCTAAAGAACAGTGCTAGAAACCAGAGCTAAGGACCAGAGTTATGGACCACAGCTAAGGACCAGAGTCAGGGACATGAGCTAAGTAGTAGAGCTAAAGATCAGAGCTCGGGACCAGTTTTAAGGACCTGAGCTATGGACCAAAGCTAAATACCAGAGCTAGGGGCCAGAGCTAAAGACCAGAGTTAGGCACTAGAGTTAAGGAACAGAGTTAAAGGCCAGGGCTCGGGACCAGAGCAAAAGACCACAGCTAAAGATCATAGTTAGGGACCAGAGCAAAAGACCAGAACTAGGAACCAGAACTAAGGACCAGAGATAAAGAACAAAGCTAAGGACCAGAGCAAAAGACCAGAGCTAAGGACCAGTGCTAAGGACTGGAGCTAGGGAGCAGAGTTAAAGACCAGAGCTCGGGGCCAGAGCTAAGGAACAGACCTAAAGATCAGAGTTCGAATCAGACTTAAAGGACCAGTAACATCAAAAAATGTAATTGTTTTAAAGTAATAAAAATATAATACAGTGTTGCCCTGCACTGCTAAAACTGTAGAGTTTGCTTCAGGAACACTACTATTGTTTGTATAAATAAGCTGTTGTGTATCCATGGGGGCTACTAGTCAAAGGAGAAAAGGCTCCAGTTACACAGCCATTGATACTCAGCAGCTTGTTTATATGAACTATAGTAGTATTTCTGAAGTAAACAGATAATTTTTAACAGCACAGGGCAACACTACATGATATATTCTTTACTTTAAAATACTTTCGTTTTTTGGTGTTACAGTTCCTTTAAGGAACAGAGCTAAGGGCCAGAGCTAAGGATCAGAGCTAGTGACCAGAACTATGGACCAGTGCTAAGGACTAGAGCAAAGGACCAGAGCTTAAGACCATAACTAAGGACCAGAGTTAAGGACCAGAGCTAAGGATCAGAGCTAGGAACCAGAGCTAAGGACCAGAGTTAAAGACCAGAGCTAAGGGCTATAGCTAAGGACCAGAGCTAGGGACCAAAGCTAGGGATCAGAGCTGAGGACCAGAGCTAGTGGCCAAAGCTAAAGACCAGAGCTAGGGACCAGAGTTATGGACCAGAGCTAAGGACCAGAGCCAGGGACCTGTGCCAAGGAGCAGAGCTAAAGACCAGAGCTAGGGACCAGAGATAAAGACCAGAGCTAAGGACCAGAACAAAATATCAGACCTAAGGACCAGAGATAAGGACCAGAGCTAGGGGCTATAACTAATGACTAGAGCTAGTGACCAGAGCTATGGACCAGTGCTAAGGACCAGAGCAAAATACAAGAGCTCAAGACCAGAACTAAGGACCAGTGTTAAGGATCAGAGCAAGGGACCAGAGGTAAGGATCAGAGCTAGGGACCAGAGCTAAAGACCAGAGCTAGGGGCTATAGCTAAGCACCAGAGCTAGGGACCAGAGCTGAGGGCTAGAGCTAGTGGCCAGAGATAAAGACCAGAGCTAGGGACCAGAGTTATGGACCAGAGCTAAGGACCAGAGCTTAAGACCAGAACTAAGGACAAGAGTTATGGATCAGAGCTAGGGGCCAGAGCTAAGGACCAGAGCTAAGGATCAGAGCTAGGGACCAGAAATAAAGACCAGAACTAGGGGCTACAGCTAAGGACCACAGCTAGGGAGCACAGCTAGGGGTCAGAGCTATGGACCAAAGCTAGTGACCAGAGATAAGGACCAGAGCTAGGGACCAGAGTTATGGACCAGAGCTAAGGACCAGATCCAGGGACCTGTGCTAAGGAACAGGGCTAAAGACCAGAGCTAGGAACTAGAGCTAAAGACCAGAGCCAGGGACAAGAGTTAAATCCAAGAGTTTAAGACCAGAGCTAGTGTCGTGTCTAGGACTCAGGACCAGAGCTAAACTACAGTACCAGAGTTATGGACCACAGCTAAGGACCATAGCCAGGGACCTGAGATAAGGAGTAGAGCATAAGATCAGAGCTAAGGACCAGTGCTCAGGACCAGAGCTAAGGGCCAGAGCTAAAGACTAGAGCTAGGCCCCAGAGTTAAAGGTCAGGGCTACAGACCAGAGCTACAGACCAGAGCTAGGAACCAGAACTAAGGACCAAAGCTGAGGACCAGAACTAAATACAAGAACTAGGGAACAGAGCTAAGGACAAGCACTAAAGATCAGAGTTATGCGCTAGAGCTAAGTATCAGAGCTAAAGATTTGGTAATTGATTCGGCCAGAGGCTGGTGGGCTTATGTACTGTTTAACACCTGAAAAAGTATTGAATTTACAGGTAGATCACTTTAACACTGTGAAAAGTCCCCTTAAAGGACCAGTAACATCACAAAATTAAATTGATTTAAAGTAAT
>CM044435.1:140816516-140827778 GCA_024363595.1 Xenopus borealis | reverse complement strand
ACTGCTCAATGAAGGTTATAAGGAAAGTTTAGTGTTTTCCTCCCCAGGATCTTCTCGTTCAGAAGCCCAGGAGATGTTGTCCTAATAGCAACACAAAACAATTTGAGGTATGGCCTGTAAATATGGGACTTGCTGCGGAGTGAACCACTTGGAAGGCAACGGAAATGGTGCCTATTTTTTTAACGGTATGACTGGTAGCCTAGAGCTAAGGAATCAGTTGTGCTAATGAACATGCCAACAACCCATTTATTAAAGTAGAAAATAAAAAGTATTATTTTGGGGTTGACTGTAACCTCCCATAATTATCAATCTGTTTAGCCCCCCCAGAAAAGCAGGTGAAATCCTGGGAAGGAAACCTACCAAAATTCTTCTCAATGCTTACAAATGCTGCTCACGTAGATCTTCTTTGCCTCATGAGCCTCCTTAAGGGCAAAACCAGTCTGTAGGGATATGACCAACAGATACCTTGGATGCTTAAGTGGGTTTTTATTAAAACTTGAACACCCAAACTCAAATCCCCTTAATTTACCAATAATTCTTCATGAAAATGTTGATGCAAATAAAAATTGTGACAAAATCATGAGTGCAACTTTTTCGAATTGTGCTAAGAAAACTCAACTGCATTGAATTAATTGGATTATCAGGCAAAAGCCAGTGCAGATCAAGATGTCAAGAAACAACTTCAGGGACATCTGCTACTGACTTGTATATGTTGTTTGGGGCCTGAAAATGCAGGTGTGGTTTCCATTCACGAGGAAGAAGAAGAAAAGATTCCTTAAAGGAAGAAAACAAAAATAATTAGTAAAGGTTAAACTGTTATTAGTCAACAGATAATTAGTCCAATTTTATCATCCGTAGGGATCTACAGAGGGTTCCCTAGAGTTTCTTCCCAGTGAACGTTGGCAATAAAAATAAAGAAAGAGGCAGACCTTCCATCAGCCCTGTAGCATCAATCTCCCAAATATCAATCTTAGGGTCAGTTTTGTTAATAGAAATGCATTAGCCAAACTTGATTGACCTCAAACTGTAGGTTCTGTGTACAAGTGGTCTTATGTACAAGCCACAAGAAGAGCCCTAAGTCTATGATCTGAAAGAAAAGTATCTGCTAGGAAACTATCCCAATCCTGACTGACCAAAGAGAAGGACCAAATGGAAGGCAATGTGTTGGAGGACTGAAATGAGAACTGCTACACAGCACCCTCACTGTACATTCTATACTTCTGTGCCTCTTCTTTTGTGTCCAACAATAACATAACCATGGGTGCTGCAGTGCCATAGACATCCACATTTTTAGCAATTGAGAATAGTTTCAAGGTTATTATTGATATGATGATCGCCATGGAAGTTTCAAATGAAACAAGAGTGAGGGGTTTTATTTTTAATGGGCTGGCAAATAATCAAAAAGAAGGCTTCTTATTTTTCACATTATTTCTGCTAATGTATGTGATAACAATTGTTGGGAACAGCGGCATGTTGACTCTGGTCTGTATCACTCCTCATCTCCACACTCCCATGTACTACTTCCTTGGTTTTCTCTCCATGGTGGACCTCTGCTACTCCTCTGTCATTACCCCTAAAATGCTGGCTGACCTTGTTTCCAAAATAAAATCGATATCATTTAGTGCCTGTGTTCTTCAATTCTTCTTCTTTGCTGCACTGGCTGCAACTGAATCTCTTCTTCTCTCATGCATGTCATATGATCGATACATGGCCATATGTCACCCCCTCCACTATACTTTAATCATGACAGAGAAAAGGTGCATTGGGCTAATCCTCACTGCCTCGTCTATTGGATTCTCTCAATCATCTCTGCAGTCTGTTTGTATATTCAGCCTGAAGTACTGTGGATGGAACCATATAGACCATTTTTATTGTGAGGGTCCACCTTTACTAAAGCTCTCCTGTTCAGACACTTTTACTTGTGACTTGTTAAGCATGTTCTTCTTTTGCTCTTTTGGCATGGCTTCCATGATGATAATTGTTGTATCTTATTTATTAATAGCCTCATCCATCTTGAGGATGAACTCTACTACTGGCAGAAGGAAAGCATTTAGCACTTGTTCTTCTCACGTTACATGTGTCTGTATCTTCTATGGGACAACACTGTTTATCTACCTGCGCTCTCCTTCCAGTAGTTTTGATAAACAAGACAAGGTGACCTCTCTCTTCTACACAGTGGTCATTCCAATGATCAATCCCCTTATTTATAGTTTAAGGAACCAGGAGGTGATAAGAGCCCTTCTAACAACCATCAGAAATAAAGTAAAATTTGGAATAGTCTAAGGGGCCGATTTACGAATTTCATGTGAAATGATCGAAGTTCGATTGAATTTGATCGAACAACGATCGTACAAATTTTTCGTGAAATCGTTAAGTGAAATTTGGCTTCTTCGAACAATCCTAATCCGATTGTACGAATGCATTGAGAGATTGGATATCGAGCAAAATGATAGCCTAAAACAATTCGATAAGAATTCAATAGTCGAATACTTATCGAATTGCAAATTTGGTCGAGCTAATTATGGGGAATATTAGTAAATTTGCCCCTAAGTCTTGTCTCAGAAACCATAATTTTAAGTGTTGTACATGACATAGCCTTACTTGGGGGACCAGAATTTCCACTTGAGCAGGATAGAAGGTTCTTCACAGTGAGGACAGTGAGGTTGGGGAATGCACTTTTGTTGATGATGAGGATTGATTCTATTAATGCCTTCAAGAGGGGCTTGGATGATTTCTTGGAAAAGCAGAATATATAAGTTGGTTGTGATCTCACCATCTGGGCGGGTGATTTATCAAGGTGCAAATTGGAATTCTTTCCACATTTGGAATATTTTTTGCACAAAAACAAACAAATTTAAATTATATTTTTAAAATCTCAAATGCCTCAGATCTAAAAGCTTGCAAGTCCATGTAGAAGTCAATGGGGGTACTCCTAGGAAGAATTCAAGCCATTTCTTAAATTAATTATTTTTTAGTTTTTCTTTTTTTAGCTTGTAAACTCACAAACTTTTTTTTGAGCTTGCAAATTCATAAATATGAGGTATTCCAGTTTTCTTTCAAGATCGTATTCAACTTAGTTTTTTATATTCAGATTTTTTTTTTTTTTGATAAATAAGTAAAATAATTGTGGGTTTATTCAAAGTAGACAAAAAAAACTCTAAAACCTTGCTAATTCAAATTTTGATAAATAAGCCCACTAGCTCTATATGTGTAACCAAACCCAAAACTACAAAATGGTAGCACTATATTTTGACCTCCAAAAGCAATAATGACATTTAAATTATTTTATGATTGGTTTTTAATGGACATTTTCTCATTTAGTTAAGAATGTTGCTGAAATTGTTATGTGGCTATTGTTCACATCGTCTGATTTGGTTTACTGCTTTATGAAAGGGTTGTAGAGAAAAAACGGTGTAATGGAAACTTGAGGATGGAGACAACACTGGATCTGGACCTTCAAACTAAAGCTGGCCATACATTGGCCATTTTTAGTGTTATTTTAGCCTTAGTATCTGAACATGTGAATATTTATGCCATTTTGAGAAGCTGTTTCAGCCAATCATTAAAAAGGAACCACAGCTGTCAAGCCAAACTTGTACAGAATAAGCCCATTTGGTCGACAAGTTGATCTGTTGGAAAATGTTGGGTATAGGCCACTCTATGGTGACACCTTAAGCAACCTAACTTGAAATGGTCATATTCATGTTAGTAGCCCTTTAAGGGTCAAATATGAAGGTGAAAAGATTTTTTCGACAGTCATGGATTCGCGGCAAAATTCCACATTTCGCCATCCACAGTTTTTTTTCATGAAACTGCTATAAAACTTTGCTGTGGAAAAATTTGACAAGGCAAAACTGTTGCAGAGACAAAAAAGTCGCCATAAGAAAAAAAGTCCATTGACTTTAAAGGAGAACTAAACCCTAAAAATGAATGTGTCTAACAATGTCCTATTTTATATAGTGAACTTATTGCACTATTGCAGGCTTAAGTTTCAGCTTGTCAATAGCAGTAATGATCCAGGACTTAGGGGTCGTCACTAATTATCCAGCAGCAGCAGAAAATGAGCTTCCCTGGCTGTAATATAAGCTGATGCTACAGGTTTGCTGATGATTAAATTGTGATGTTTCTAATGATGTGTATTAATGACTAATCAGCCTTATATTGTGACTATATTTCTATGACACTATCAGGTGTATATTGTGAGTGGGTCCCTAAGCTCAGTAAGTGACAGCAGCACAGAGCATGTGAATCAGTGAATCAGTAGAAAAGAAGATGGGGAGCTACTGGGGCATCTACTGGGGAGACACAGATCTTTACTGCTAAACACAAGCACAAAACATCATGTACAATGTCTGTACTTTATTTACTTAAGCTTTACTTCTCCTTTAATGCATTTGGACAAAAATGTTGCACAGACAAAAAAAGTTGCCACAAGAAAAAAACTCCCATTGACTTTAATGCATTTGGAGCCAGAAAAAGTGTTGCACGTGTAAAAAAAATTACTTTCATGCGTTTTTTCTCAGTTTCGAAACATTTTCTGCAAAACGGGACAGATTCGCTCATCACTAAAGGTGAATGTTGTTCTCAGAATAGCATCTGTGTAAAGGGACCCTAAACTCTGTTATTGCACATTCCTCTCATGAACACTGCAGTGCTAAAAATACAGAAATATTCATTTTCATTAAAAACTTAAACTAAAAGATTGAACAATTGGATAATGCTGATCTCTAGTTGGAGCGAAATCACCACCTCCCTTTCCCCGGCAGCCAATCAGCAGAACAATGTGAAAATAACAAGAAAACTAGTGATGGGCGAATCTACCCCGTTTCGCCGAAAAATTTCCGAATTTCCAGCGAAATTCTGGAATTGGCGAAAAAAAATGCAAAATGAGTCGCGGCATGTTTTTGACGTGCGTCGCATCGTTTTCGTCGCAGGGACGCATCAAAAACTACGCGCAGCTAGTTTTTTTTTTACTTGAATTTTCGCTGGCGTTTCGCTGATTTATTCGCCGGTGGCAAATCGCGGTAATACGCTGCAAATTCTCCCATCACTAAAGAAAACAGCTCCCTGACACCTGCAATGCTAAAAATGCATCCAATCTAGTGGTAGATATGAGAAAAACACTTAATAGTATAATCCAAGTCCAGATAACACAAGTTGTGACTTCTCCAGCTACAGTGAGTAAGAGAATCTATAGCCTGTCTGAAAGTAGTTCCATTGGGATGTGCTGGATCTTTCTGAAAGCACAGATGGCTGCCTGCACACCAATATCACAGCTCAAACAATACATTTATTGGTTCAAGAAGAAAATTTGAAATAATCAAAGGAGTTACTTGCACTGTACACAATGTAATTTAGTAGTAAAAAGCATGACAGAATCACTTCCAAGACTAGAATTGGTCGTGGAGATGGTGCTTAAAGAACGGTGCTACTGTCACTTTAATTTGTTTATTAAAGCTTCTAAACAGAAGGCAGCCTGAAGATGTAACATGGGTTAAATTTAAAGGAGTCCACTTTTGAAAAATAACAAGTCAATTAAATGGTAGGTAATTTCTCCATGGGATTTGAAACAAGATAATCATTGGAATCTACAGAGATTTCCTTCCACTTGAGAATGTTGGCAATAAATAAGAAACGTTTAGCTGCTTGTAATATCATATATCTATATAAGTACATGGTCGTATTACAGCTAAATGCATAAAATAACACTTTTATAGCTATAGGTTTACCTACTAGCGTATTCATCTTTTTACTGGCAGGATTTTACTAGGTCTTGAGCGGTGTTACATTGAACGACGAGACTCCTGAAAGAACCCAACTGATGTCGCATGACAAGAAAACAGCTGATAAAAAACAAAAAAGGGCATTACGAACAGTTAGAAACACAATAATGGTCTGCTAGATCAATGTATTTAGAAGAATCAATCTGTGTTAAAGCCCATTAGGTGAGTATGGGATCACACAACATATTACACATGGTAGAAAGTGGGTTGACTAATGGGTTGACTAATGAACCAAAAAGTGCAGCCTAAATTTAAATCTTTTGGCATAAATTATGGACATTTTGGATTTCACTCATCTCTGCCAACTTGAAAACCATTGTAAAATCATAAATGAATGGCGTAGACCACCAGATGTCATCTCCATCAACTACCACATTTGGAATTTTTTTGCACAAAAACAAACAAATTTAAATTATATTTTCAAAATCTCTCAGATGCCTCAGATCTAAAAGCTTGCAAGTTCATGTAGAAGTCAATGGGGGTTGTAGGCAGAATTCAAGCCATAAATTAATTAAATTAATTATTTTTTAGTTTTTTTTAGCTTGTAAACTCACAAATTTGAGTTTATTGAGCGTTCAAATTCATAAATGTGAGGTATTCCAGTTTTCTTTCAAGATTGAATTCAACTGAAATTTTTATAATCTGATTTTTTTTTTTCTAAATAAGTAAAATAATTGTAGGTTTATTCAAAGTAGACAAAAAACATTAAAACCTTGCTAATTCGAATTTTGATAAATAAGCCCACTAGCTCTATATGTGTAACCAAACTCAAATTAACTATGTAATGAGTAAATGAATGGCATAGACCACCAGATGTTATCTCCATTAACTATCAGGTGGTCTTGACATAAATGAATACCAACTGAAATCTACTCTACTATTTTACATATGTATGGATTAATGATGACTCCACAACTAGATCTCCATGAATAAAACGTCAGCTATCATCTTGTGTGTGAGTGCCACAGTGTAAGAATAGAGAGCAGGGGTTCCCAACTTTTAAATGTAAAAATAGTTGAGGAGCAACACAAGTATGAGAAAAGTCTATGGGATGAAAATAGTTGAGGAGCAACACAAGTATGAGAAAAGTCTATGGGATGACAAATAAGGGCTGGAATTGGCCATCTTTGGTAGCCCCTGTGTGGACTGGCAGCCTACAGGAGGCTCATTTTGGCCAAACAACTGGTTTTCATGCAACCAAAACTTGCCTCCAAGCCTGAAATTCAAAAATAAGCACCTGCTTTGACTGAGAGCCACTGAGGGCAACATCCAACTGGTTGGTGAGCAACATTTTGCTCATGAGCCACTGGTTGAGGATTACTGATATAGAGATGTGGGACCTGTGATCCAGAATGCTTGGGACCTGGTGTTTTCTGGATAAGGAATTTTTCCATAATTTGGAAATACTTAAAAAAAATTAAACCTTAGATAAACCCAAAAGGATTGTATTGCCTCCAAAAAAGGATTCATTATATCTTAGTTAGGGTCAATTGCAAGGTACTATTTTCTTCTTACAGTGAAAAAAATGTGAATTATTTCCTTAAAATTGAGCTGGCTTTCCTCTTTCCATATAAGGGGTTTTCGGATAAGGGATCTCTCTCATACCTGTACCATAAAACCAGAAAGACACTCTAATGTATAGTTTAATAATGTTTTTTTATTTTGGCATATTTTCAAATATGTTTTCTTTACAATATATAATAATAGCGTGTAACCAGTAATTATAGGGGTTTTTTTTTTCATAAACAGGTCTCCATGGAAGTTCTTAATGAAACCAAAGTAACAGAATTTATATTTACTGGGCTGGCAGACAATCCTACAGAACGTTCTGTCCTCTTTGCATTGTTTCTACTTGTTTATTTGATAACAATCCTAGGGAACAGCGGCATGGTGATCATGGTTTGTAACACTTCTCATCTCCAGACTCCCATGTACTACTTGCTTGCTTCTCTCTCCATGGTGGACCTCTGCTACTCCTCTGTCATTACCCCTAAAATGCTGGCTGATCTTGTGTCCAGAATAAAACATATTTCATTCACTGGTTGTGCTCTTCAGTTCTACTTCTTTGCGGCCTTGGCTGTCACTGAGTCTCTTCTTCTCTCTTTCATGTCCTACGATAGATATGTCGCCATATGTCACCCTCTACACTATCCCTTAATCATGACAAAGAAGAAGTGTGCTGGGCTATTTGTTGCTGCCTCCGCTATTGGATTCTCTCAGTCATCAGCACAAACGGGTTGTATTTTCAGTCTAAGGTTTTGCAGATTAAACCAAATAGACCATTTTTATTGTGATGTCCCTCCCTTGCTTAAGATCTCCTGTTCCAAAACATTTTCTTGTGAACTGGTGACCATTTTGTTTTTCTGCTGTTTTGGCATGGGGTCACTGACGACAATTCTGGTTTCTTACGCGCTGATTGTTTCGTCCATCCTAAAGATAAAGTCTGCCGCAGGAAGAAGAAAGGCATTTAGCACTTGTTCTTCTCACTTTATTTGTGTTTGTGTCTTCTACTGGACGGCCTTGTTCATTTACTTAAGGCTACCTTTCAGTAATGTCGATAAACAAGATAAGGTGTTGTCTGTCTTCTACACAGTAGTAATTCCGATGCTTAATCCCCTTATATATAGTCTAAGGAACAAAGAGGTGAAGAAGGTCCTTCTACACATCCATTGCAAAATCTCACTTTAGGATCCTCTACAAATTCTGAATCTATTAGAAAACATGAACTCTTACCATTCCTTCAGCCTCTATATATAACTTAATCAGATCCTATCTCTTGGAGTTCTAGCACTTAATACAATCTTAGCACCTATTTTATGCCCTAACCATAGCGAATGGCTAGAGTAAGAAGCATGAACCTGTTTTACTCTGGTTGTAATGTTTGTGACTCATATTTAAGAAATCTATATTTATTTATCTGAATCTGTATTAACCATGTATAGCAAAAAAAAATTACATTGTAATATAAAACTGAATACATATCTCCAATTAAGATCTATGGGCACATTTATATTTAAGGGTCGAAGTGAATGTTCAAATAAAATTCAAATTTAAAAAATTTGAATTTTCAACTAATTTTGGGCTACTTCAACTATCAAATAGCCCAAAATTTGTTTTGAATTGAAAAAACTTGAAAATTCTAAATTTCGCAGTACTGGCCCTTTAAAAATCCTTCAAATTCGACTAGTCGCCACCTCAAAGCTGCCAAATTGTGATTTTAGCGTATGAGGGACATTCTAGAACATGTCCTGAAAATTTTTATAAGCCCTAGGAATTCAAAGGATTTTGTGCAAAATCATTTGATTCGAACAATGCGAATGAACGATTCGAACGATTTTTATTCGACTGAATATGGCACTTTTCAATTCGAAAACTACCATATTCGAGCAAAAATGACCAACCCCAAAAAATTCAATGGTCGAATTTCGAGGTTTTTTCGACCATTAGTAAATCTGCCCCTAAAGTCTAAAGCAAGGAAAAATGTAACACTAGGACCATTTATAAAACTTTTTGTTCTGGTTGAAGTTTTTAGGGGGAAAACTAAATTTTTTGGGGGAAAAACTAGAATTCTTAGAAATTACTCATACACCAAAGCTGCCAAAAATGCAAATCCGAAAATACCTGTCAAGGTCATGTTGAAGTCACTGGCAGATGTCCCTTTTACAATTTGAAGATATTGTGATCTGTACTGGGCTTCGTACGATAATCTGAAAAATTCTGGGTTTTCGGGTGACAAATGTATTCGAATGATTCGGGCTTTAAATCCGAAAAAATCAAACGATTTGGATTTTGCTCGAGTTTTTGCCAACCAGACTTTTTCGAGCTGATTATTTCATAAATTAGTTACATTTTGTGAATGGTTTTGTTTGTTTTAATAAAAAAATAGGTAAATTGGAGTTTAATGAATGTGCCCCTAGGACGCAGATTTACACATTTTCAAATTGAAAAATCAAGAATAAAACTGATCAGTTTTTTGAATGGGAAAAATTTGAACTTGAAAGTGTTTTGAAAATACATATCCCATTGACCTTTCTAGAAGCTTGTCCAGTTTTTAGTTGACAGATTTTTTTTATTCAAATTTTTTTTAATTGGCTTCTCAAACTTCAAGATTTTTTTCCCTCAATTTTCTCAAGTTGTGGCAAAAACTTGAATTTGAATCTTAGTAAATAAACCCCTTGGAAAAATGACAAATGAGACAGAGTAAGGATGTTGGAATCTATTTATGTCAGCTGAAACTGTAATCTGCCCAAGAAAAACATTCCAGAAAAAAATGGTAAAATCCATGAAAGCGTAGCATCATACATTATATATTGGTGGGACCACAAAAATGGTGTAAAATGATGAAACACCTAAAATCAGGTTGGTGCTTCTGGAAGGAGATATAAAATACAATGGGTTTTGGCATTACAAAATTCATTATATATATTGGTAAATAATTAAAACTGAAATACATCCAAAACGGAAAAAAATAAATGTTTAATATATTTCAAAAGGGCTTGGAAAAGCACCCTGAGTAACTTTATATCACTGTTTTTTAAGATTTACTTGCCCTTTAAGCCTCAGAAAATAAAGATATGACTGTGGCAAGTTGCTTATTCTAAAGGCCAAATGGCAACATTGGAATATAGAAATCAATTAAGTATATGTGAGTATACTGTATATTAGTATGTGTTCTAATATACAATAACAAGGAGGTAGCTCCTTTGATATAGGTCAAGTTGGCCATGCCAAGCCAGATTGTATAGTGAGAATAGAGCTCTCTAATTCTTTAGATTTTGTTACTACATACTCAATTAAACTAATAACATTTGTATTGGGAGTGATTTAAATTAGCGGCTAGCCATCTGTAGGGTTGTACCCCTGAAGCAAACGTTGGATTAAATACAAATGCATATCCATAAAAAATTATCGTTACAAAAAATCTGGCACATTTTTATTCTTTACAAAGTAAATTTGGTAAAATAAAAAAAAAAAACACACAAAACCAAAATGGGCTAACGTTTATCTCATTTTCAAAAAGAAGCATCAGTATTAGTATTAGAAGATGGATAATTTACCCATAGGAATCCAAGTTCCAACATTACTTGTTTCCTCAGAGATTTCCTTTCACTTCCCTTGTGTTTCATGTTTCCAATAAAAATCAATTGAGTCTCTTTCCTCAGATCAGCTCCTCGCATCACCAATTGTAAGTTCTACTCGCAGGTAAGAAGACAACATTGTACACAACTGAACGCCACTACTACTTACTGTTATACAGGTTGAAATTTTTTGAGGAGCTCAGATTAAAGAAAAATGATTGAATATCCTGGGAACTATTTTTCTACCATGGGCCATTGTTCTGCATTGAATTTGTTATTGTTGTATAATCAACTTCTTTTGAAAGATATGGTGATAATAAAAACCGATCTTAACTTGACATTTGGTTGGTTGGTAATCACTGCAATACACAATATATAAAGCATTCTGCATTAAAACATAC
>CM044435.1:140749080-140759251 GCA_024363595.1 Xenopus borealis | reverse complement strand
TGAGTCACTAAGAACATTGGCTCATCTACATTGAGAAGCGACCAGAGTCTCCTCCTGCACTACTTACACCGGTGAGAAGTCAGGATGACAGCTATTGTGGCATCTTTAAGATCAGATAATAAAGTGCAGATAAATTGTTTTAAAATCAGCTATTTCCGGCAGGAAGGACGTGGTTAGCCCACACGGCGTTACTCTATTAACTCCAAGCCCTACTGATGCCCCACGCAGTGCTAGAGACAAGCACACATGCACACAGTCACGTAAAGGGAAACTAAAACAAAAAACGGCAAATTAACCAACAAAATCTGTGGTGTCAGTGTATTCTAGTTATTTTCCTTACTAAATAACAAAAATGAGGTTTAATGGCAGATCTCTTTGATGCAAAAGATCTTATTTAAAGTGACATGTCGGAAAGCCCCGCCCTTTAATCAGTTAGGGACAAAGAAACAAGGATAAGATTTGGCTCCCGGAGCGCGGCAGCTTTTTTAGACCACTCCCATAGTTGTGACCACACCCCCTAATTCAAATTTTAGAAAATTTGCCAGGTTATGAAAGTATGAACACATTTCTGTGGGTTTTTATTTTTTATTACAGTTTTACTAATGAAGGTGAATTGCCATTTAAGCTGCAAATCCGTTTCCCCAAGAGACCTGCTTATCTTAAATTGCTACAAAAGTATCTAAGTCTCTGTTCTGGGCTCTCTGCCAAAAGCCAATTAAGTCAGAAACTTATTTTCTGGCTGTTCAGTGCAGGAGATCAAAAGAGAAAGTTGGGACGTTTTAGTAACAAACCCAGGACTGCGGGTTGAGCTGTCGAAAGAGGTAGTGCCCCGCTCAAAACGTAGGAGGTATGCCTTTGTCTCTATGGTGCACTAATATATAGAAATGGTGGCATATGGCATGAACGTTTTTAGTTGAAACACATCCCTTTACTTGATCTCTTGGTTAATCAGATTACTGCACACAAGATTATTTTTTTGGCCCATTTTGTGTAATCTTTCATGTGCATCCACTCACTGACCTCCATCTGTGTGGTTGGTTTGCTCCGGCACGCATTTGGACACGCAGCTGCCGGCGCGGCTTCGAATGTGGCATGCAGCCTACAATAAAGAGAAATAAAGCTGAGACAAGAATTATTTTAATTGACCACAGTGCCATATTCAGTCATGGCTGCCATTAGAATCCCTCTTGGCTGTCTGGGGTATTGTGCATTTGGGAACAGCCTAAAAATAGTTTTTTGGATTTTATGGGGGTGCGTGGGATCAGGGGCAGGGGCGTAAGTACAGAGGAAGCAGACCTTGCGGCTGCAGGGGGGCACAGGAAGTAAAGGGGGCCCCGTGAGGCTCAAATTCATATACAATTTCAATACATTTTGGTAAAACAGGACAACCTCTGTATATGTTTGGGGCCCTAAAATTAATTTCTGTGGGGCCCAGCAACATCTAGTTATGCCAGTGATCAGGGGGAATTCGTTTCAGATTGTTTTTAAGTGAAATGTTGTAATGTGAAATGTTGTTAGCTGGCTGTACAAAGACCAATCTGCTGGATTAGATCGGGCTGATCCATCTGTTTGGCCCCAGGCCAGGTCCCCTGGGCTTTGCAATTCTATTATTATTATTAACATGTATTTACAGAGTGCCAACATATTGGGCAGCAGTGTAAAGTAAATATGTTTATACAACGAAATCATATGAATTACATACATAGAACACACAGATTCACTAAAGCGCAAAGCGTCTAACGCTAGCGCTAATTCGCCAGCGTGACATCATTTCGCAACTTCACAAATTCACGAACACGGACTCTGGCGAATTTTCGCTAGTGAAGTAGATAGACTTGCGCAACTTCGCACCCTTACGGCAGGCAAAGTTGTGCACTGACGAAGGATCGTAACTTCGCAAATTCACTAAGATGAACATTTTCCTCATCTTTAGACGTAACTTCGCCTGGTCAGACCAGGTGAAGTTCAATACAATAGATAGGAGGTTGAAAAAAATAAATGTCCAAATTTTTCTAAGTCCCAAAAAACGCCGGCGTATTTTAGCATAGGAGGGTGATAGTTTGAAAAATATCGATAATATTTTTTGGGGGGGGGTTACCCTCCTTCCCCCCTACATTCCCTAACATATGGCAACACAACTATACAGGGGGCACATGTAGGACAATAGGACAACTTTATTTTATTTATTAAAGGTTTCCTGGGCTTGTGTAGTGGAATGTAGTGGCTGTAACATATACTTCTATTATACGCTTAAGTTCCCGCAGTATGCAAATTAGGCTTCACTAGCGTAACTGCGATCTACCTGGCGAATGAACGGTAGCGATACTTCGCTAACGTTCGCCGCCCTGAGCGCAAATTTGCATCTTAGTGAAACCAACGCTAGTGATTTTGCGCATCTTAGTGAATTTGCCCCATGGTGTTACGTATATTACAACCAATGCTGGTACAAAAGGTGAGGCAGGCCCTGTGCAAAAGAGCTTACAATCTAAAGGGAAGGGAATAATAGACTCTTCCTGTAGGCAGTGCAGCCTACAATTACGCAAGGTTAGATCCGACCAGTCATTTAGCTACTTGATCACAGTCAGAACTGATGCTTATCACAGTCCTAGAAATAAAGTAGCACATTTCCAGTTTGAAGTCAAATGTTTCTTCTATACTGTTTATCCCTGTGGTGTTTCTCCCCTCAATTCTAGTCTTATAAGTGTGAATATAGCATGTGGGGTAATGCCCTGCCATAGATCACCTGTTCATCTCCTTTGGTGAGTAGAAGACATCCATCTATCAGGGAAAAATTCGATATATCCCACACAGGAATCTCAGGTGCGGAGACAGGAGCTGGCAGTTGTACAGGCCCTAAAATGATTGGATAAAGAGTATTCATTTGGAATACAGACTAGGCATCCACATCAAATAATATAGTTATACATTTTTATACATTCTTGTGGGTTTAAAGTGCTGTGTGTTTCTGAAAAAGCAACTTCAGATAGGTTACCAGTAGCTGGAATTGTCAGCACTATCGATATTACAGTACAAGCTGATCTGTCTCTTGATTGCCATTCTTGGCCATATTCAGGGGCTTAGGTGAGATAAGTATTGTATTAGTGTATTAGGCAGTTTGGAGATCAAATGCAAAAATGTATCTGTAATATTTTGCTTAGGATTCCATAGAAGACAAAAAACTCATCTAAACATCCGTTTACTGTGTCTTGGAAACAAAACCTTACATATAAGGCAGACACCAAGGCAGATCATTCAGGAGCTTTGACCAAACTAGGGTAGACATGTATGACTCCAAAAGTTGCAAATGTACTCTATTATATCCTAGCCTTCAGTGCCTAGTTTGGTTTATTACAAGGATCCCCAACCTTTTGAACCCGTGAGCAACATTCAGAAGTAAAAGTAGTTGGGCAGCAACACAAGCATGAAAAATGTTCTTGGGGTGCCAAATAAGTGCTGTGATTGGCCATTTGGTTGCCCCTATGTGGATTATCAACCTACATTAAGGCTCTGTTTGGCAGTGCACCTGGTTTTTATATAATCAAAACTTGCCTCCAAGCCTGGAAATAAAAAAATAAGCACCTGCTTTGAGACCACTGGGAGCAACATCCAAGGGGTTGGAGAGCAACATGTTGCTCACGAGCTACTGGTTGGGGATCACTGGTTTATTGAGTTCAAAATCAACTTGGATCTGTTTGTGTGTTGCCATCATTACTCTAGTGATCCACAATCAGTGGCTCCTAAGCAACATGTTACTCACCAACCCCTTGGATGTTGCTCTCAGTGACCTCAAAGCTGGTGCTTATTTTGAATTTCTGGTTTCAAGGCAAATTGTAGTTACACAAAAACAGATGAACTGCCAAACAGGGCCTCCTGTAGTCCCGTTGCCAGTCCACATAAGGGCTAACAAATGGGCAATTACAGCCCTTATTTTGTACCAACCAGGAACATTTTTCTTGCTTGTGGTGCTGCCCAACTTTTTAAATTAAAATGCAGGTCACTATTAAAAAAGTTTGGGGACATATTCAAGGTGAGGGGGTTACTAGGGATGAAGAGGAAAAATTATACTTCCATGTGGTTAGTAGTGATGGGCGAATTCCCGCGATTCGCCGCTGGCGAATAAATAAACGAAACGCCAGCAAAAATTCGGCAAAAATAAAACAAGTTGCGCACCGAAAATTGCGCGACGGAAACGACGCGATGCGCGTCGGAAACGACACACCGTGATTGACGCGTCGCGCGTCAAAAACGGCGCGCGACTAGTTTCACTAATTTTTCCGCCGATTCGCGAATTTCGCTGGAAATTCCAGAATTTTTCCGCGAAGCGAAACGGGTGAGATTCGCCCATCACTAGTGGTTAGTCAATAAGAATGTACTTAAAGCAATACTGACACGTTCCTATAAAAATCCCAGGAATGTGTCAGTATCAAGTAAATGCTGAACGTGTATTCATTCCCCCTCAACCTTCACCAGGGTTATATTATCTGCTAGTGATGTGTCCATGTCTTTCTTAAGTAAGAAGGTTCCAACGTAATTTCATTTAGTATGTAACGAAAATAATCAAATTCATGCTGTTACCATGACACATACCCAAATAAAGATATTTTGTCCCATGGAGTGTTGCTGTTATTGTCTAAATATTTGGATCTTTTTAGTCTGTAATAGGTTATAATAGAGTAGACCATATCCTAGAGCAGGGTTATATATAAGTTATGAATGCTAGGCTGTGTGTTCAGCCCAAAATATATTTGCTATGGCTCAACTCTAGTCCCAGTGTTGTTTCATGCATTTTCTCCATGTCTGTCTGTGCTTCTCCTGATTCACCCTTCTCAAACTCTAGTTCTTCTTTAACAATTTCTTTCTAGTCCATGAGGGTTATGAATAAACATAGTCAAAGTTTGCCCTCAATTTGTAACCAAGGAGAAAACATTTTTTGCTTTCAATATTCATAGAGCTATTGTTGCCTTATAGCATCTAATGGCAACTTGCTTTGTCTCTCTCATTGACTCATTGAAGCCAGCTGTTAGGACTGACCAGTTCACAGATGGAATCAACCTTTAGGTTTTTATTGGTGTCATATAGATTTGACATGGTGCCGCTGAGCTGTTTCTGTTTTGATTAACTCTCCATATTTCTGACCTGTATGTAGGTCACAGTATTTTGTCATGTGCATAGAAGACCATTGAAGCTTTGCATAGTAGATATTTTTTTTTTTCTGTTGGTTTTTGTTTATTTTAAGTTACTCTAAGTTAATTTTAGTTTCAATTGTACCTTTTTGTCATTTTACATTGTATTCTTTGGTCTTTGACTCCTGAATGGAAATTACCTGTTGGGGTACACTTACCCTGGAGTTCAATCTCTTCTTTATTACCTGTAGCTTGTACTCTTTATGGTTACAGCTGGCTATACTTAACATGCAACGTACTTGTTATGTTTATGTAAACTTAATAAAAAGTTGAAAATTAAAAAAAAAAAAGAAGACCATTGCCTTTACTACTACTAATGGTGAAACACACTGGGCCCCACAGCAAATTGAATTTAAGGGCCCCAAATCATTGGTATTCTACTAAGATGTATTGAAATTTGAAGCCTTACTGAGCCCTCTTCACTCCTGGCCTCTAGTTACGCCCTTGACTTCTACCCTAGGATCATGGATGGGCCCCTGACTGACTGAGCGCCCTAGGAAACCCAGCTGGCCACCTTGCTCCCTTCCATGCATGCACACAAATGTCATGTGCAGAGGAGGGGGCAAGCAAAAAAGAGACATCCCATCAGAGCCAGTAACCAGGTATAGGGTTGCCACAGCCCGGTTTTCAGGAGGGCTGTTTGGGTGTCTAAAGGTAGGCAGCGGGCCCTTCAATAGGCATCCGCTCAGTCCCTCCTCATTGTTGCAGCCTAGGCAGGTACCTCTTTTGTCTACCCCTAGTTCTGGCCCAGCCCTGCCTAAGATACAAGTGCTAAAGCACCGAAGGATGCAAAACCAAAGATCTGTTTAAATTTAGAGGAGGGCACTGCACACATTGTGAAAAACATGGTGGACTTTGCCTCCTGCATACCCTTAGTAACTGACCCTTTTTCCCTAGCCCATCCTCACAATTTCTTGGTGCTCTAGTTCATATTCCATCTCCTATCCTGAATATTCCTTCATGTTGTTATAGGAAAACTATACCCCTCAAACAATGTAGGTCTCTATAAAAATATATTGCATAAAACAGCCCATATGTAAAACCCTGCTTCATGTACATAAACCATTTTCATTATAATATACTTTTTTAGTAGTATGTGCCATTGAGTCATCCTAAATAGAAAACTGCCATTTTAAAAAATAAGGGCCACCCCCTGGGATCGTATGATTCATGGTGTCCACAAACATACCAAACAAACTATACTTGTTAGGTCACATGAGTCAATTAAAAGAGAAGGAAAGTCTTTGTGTACTTGGGGGTCCCAAATGTTAGGCACCCCCAAATGATTGTCTTGACTTACCTGAAACCCCAGGCCGGTGCTCTTACCAGAAAACTGTAAAACGGCTCAGAGGGTTATTCCAACGAGCACCACAAAGTAATCCTCTTCCATCTTCTTCTTTCTTCAAATTTCCCGGAGCAGACACATGCACAGTAGAATGAAATAGGCAAATTTTTAGTTAAAGTACAACTTTTTGTTCTACTGCGCATGTGCAGCTGCACGAAGAGAGAGGAAGACGGAAGTAGATCGCTCCATGGTGCTTTCTGGTATAAACTTGGGCCAGTGCCCAACATGGGCCTAACATTTGGCACCCCCAAGTGCAGAAAGACTTTTCTTCTCCAAAAGACTTTCCGTCTTTTGCTTCCACACTTCTTTTTGTTACAGTTAGAGCTGCAGTATTTATGGTCATGTGATCTCATCCAGTTACAGTTAGAGCTGCAGTATTTCTGGTCATGTGATTTCTTCCTGTTACAGTTAGAGCTGCAGTATTTCTGGTCAGGTGATCTCTTCCTGTTACAGTTAGAGCTGCAGTATTTCTGGTCAGGTTATCTCTTCCTGTTACAGTTAGAGCTGCAGTATTTCTGGTCATGTATTCTCTTCCTGTTACAGTTAGAGCTGCAGTATTTCTGGTCAGGTGATCTCTTCTTGTTACAGTTAGAGCTGCAGTATTTCTGGTCAGGTGATCTCTTCCTGTTACAGTTAGAGCTGCAGTATTTCTGGTCAAGTGATCTCTTCTTGTTACAGTTAGAGCTGCAGTATTTCTGGTCAGGTGATCTCTTCTTGTTACAGTTAGAGTTGCAGTATTTCTGGTCAGGTGATCTCTGAGGCAGCACACAGACCATCATGAAATGGTGGTTCAAGACAAGAGATTTAAAAGGACAATATTTACTTAAATATATATACCAGTTTGATATGATTCTTTAATATGCCACTTAATTTAATATAATATATCTGTTGCTCAAGTATTAATTTTGGGGGTATAGTTTTCCTTTAAAACCAACACCAGACATTACGATGTATTACTATGGCCCAGGTGCCAAAAGTATGTCTATTAAAGTTGCAGTAAAGGATGTGTCGACAGCAGCATGAAAAGGGTTTCTTTTTACTGTAATGGTAGTCAGTTTATTAAATACCAACCTAGCAAGAGAGCTGTGTTTTTTTCCTTTCTCTCGATCACTGTGCTGAAGGTTTTGGAAGATCCGATCATTAATATCATCCTTGTGTCTGGATTTTTATACACAGCCAAATAATATTTAGGCCAGATACCAGACTATAGGCCCCATGCACAGCACTATATCAATCCAACTCCCAGTGCGGGTGGCCTAGTGCTGGCGGGGGCAATTAAACGGCAAAACAATTGATTGTTTCCTCCAACTGGAGTGGGTGGAAGTTATTTTAGGGTGGCAGGTGCAAGTTAATAAACAAGGACATTAACCTAAAATAATTTTAGTCTGATACTTATCGCAAAACACATACAAACACAAGTGAAAAACCATAAAACGTTTTTAGCAGTGTGTGTCTTTGTTCAGTTTTGCCCACTCACTATGTCCAAATGTTCTCAATGTGAAGCTTTGCCCACTCCCTATTAGAATGCACCAGTTGTAAGTGAAAAAGAGAGGGTAAAACCCCTAGTTAAGGTCTAACCTTGATCGTTGAAACTTCTTCTATAAATGATTTGCTGCACTTGGATATTCCATGTATGTTGTAAATAACATGTACAGTCTGTATGAGCCAAGCCCTGAAACCTTCAAACCGTAACTGTTCAAACTTCCTTTTTACTCCAACCAAAGCAATAGGGTGAGACGCAGACAAAGAAAGTGTCTGGTTCACATAGTGATACCTATCCTGTTGAAGGATGCTGGGAATTGTAGTTTAAAGCTGGCATGGCAGGTGTAAACTGGATATGCTGGGGTTAAGTGTTCCTACATATACCAAACAGAATGATGAAATCATGATGATACAAATTTTTAATAGTTCACTGTAAACTAGAGATGGGGACGGGGCCAACCAGTGGATAACGGATCGTCTGTTTGTGGGACAAATTCTCTGAAATGTGAAACCTAACAGGGATATTAGATCAAACCAAGGTTTATTTTTTAGAAAATTGTTTTGCACTGATGCAGCCCCCCCAAATGTGTGTGCACTGACCGTTGCCCTGCCTCACCAAATATATAATTTAAAATTTGTCTTTCACCAGTCTGCACCCCAAAGAAGTGCTCCCTTAGGGCCATTGAGTTCTTTCCAAAACATGTCACTCCTGAAGCCAAATTGCTCTTGTCTTCTGTTCATAAAATGATATGCCTGTTGGTAACCCTTAAATGGAAAATATACATTGACATGAGCTCAATCAGTTGGGTTATGTAGAAAAGAAATGTTATCTGAACTTCCAGAAATAAATATATGTTTTTTTCATAAACTGAAAGGAACCCCTGATACTCATATGAACCATTTCTCAACCTCCCTTAGGCTCACTGTGTCATGCAGCCCCTTCCTGACTTGGTTTGTGGTGGATTCTGGGGTTTAAAGTCTCTCTGCTTTCTGTACTGTACAGATTATGTGGAAAGCAGAAGAACTTCAAGTCCAAGAGTCTATCATCTCATAATGAAACACGACATAGAGCATTACAGAGCAGAGGCCTCATTTCAATCAGTTTTTCTATTGTAGCCTAGTTTTTATCATCAGCACCCACTGAACCTTGCTCTAAAGCCTTCCTTATACCTCAGGCACAAAAACCTGACCCATCACCACCCAATATCACAGTCCCACCTGCTGGCTGATTCCATATGATGTATCCACTCATAAGTAATCTATACACTTTACTGAGCAAGGCCCTCTTGGACTGGTTGCTTGTTATATTTTTATGAAATTTGTATGTTTGATATTTACACTCATTTATTGTACAGAGCTGCGGATTACATTGGTGCATTAGGACCATTATAGTTGACTCCCTGCAACATTTGAACATTTGAAGGTGAACTAATGCTTTAGATGCGGCTCTGAGGCCCACCAAGGTCAAGCTGATCTTCAGTTTAGGGCAGGAAATGAATGTTTGCACCAAATCTCCCCTGGCCACTAATCCCAAACCGTCGCTTTTTTTATCACGGTAGTGCTTCACAAAAATGGCAATCTGTATTATTTGACTATATCCCATGATCAGGTAACAATAACAGGACGGGTACCCTGCAGTCCTTCTTTGCTCTTTCTTGCTGATACAATCTGAGAGACCTTGTACCTTCTATTTCTGCATCTCCAAGTTGCCCTACAGTCCCTCGTGACTTACCTTCTATCCCATCGATGGCTGGGCTGATATCTTTCTTTCTTACGAGACGCTGGGACACAGAGTGCAAGTATTTTGTCAATCCCCTTGATTGTGGCTCACTGCTAGACTTCTTCCTGAAGAAGGACAGGTGCTTCTTTTTGGACCCCTGGGTTCCTTTGGACTGTAGCATCTGAGAGTGTCTCCATTTCTGGAGTCGACCCCACACACCACCCTTTTGCCCATGGTTTGTATTCCAGTTGTAAGGACCAAGAACAGAGGTCTCAGGAGGGGTGGGATCTTGGACCACATTGTCCCCAGGATCTTCACAAGGCTCCACCATACTGTGGCAAAGCTATCTATGAACTATGTGCTTTCTCTGTAGGGTGTTATTACAGACTGCTATGTCTCCCCTTGACCTCTGTCCTTTGTCTATCCCCAGCCTATCTTCTC
>CM044435.1:140692013-140719190 GCA_024363595.1 Xenopus borealis | reverse complement strand
CAGGCAGAGAGACCGGTAGGACGCCGCCATCATGCGACGCAGGGTGAGTTCTCCTCACACAGATCCAACAGTCGAGAGATTTTTCAAAGCAACCCTCAAAGTGCGTCCTCCGGGGATCATTTCATCTCCAGCTTGGAGTCTCCCCTTAGTCCTAGGTTCCTTATCCATGGCACCATTTGAACTTCTGGAGTCCATTTCCTTTTGGTTTCTCACCCTCAAGACCCTATTTCTGCTGGCCATTGCTTCAGCATGCCGGGTAGGAGAACTTCAGGCCCTCTCCTGCAGTCAGGATCACATCTCTTTCTTTCATGACAGAGTCATATTAAAACCGGTCCAATCCTTTCTTCCGAAAGTGGTCTCCACCTTTCATTTAAAAAAAGAACTAACTCTCCCAATTTTTCCAGGAAGCTCACAAGTTCAAAAGGATTTAGAAAAAATTGATCAAGTACGATGTCTCAAGCGCTACTTGGATGTCTCAAGTTCCTTCAGAAAGTCTGACAGACTTTTTATTATTCCAGCAGGGTGCAGAAAAGGTCAAGCGGCTGCCTCCTAAACCATTAGCAGATGGATTACCCTATGCATCTCCAAAGCCTACCAAACACAAGGCAAGCTAGCTCCGCAGGGCTTGAAGGCACACTCAACTAGGGCAGTTTCTTCTTCCTGGGCAGCCTTGGCAGATGTCCCAACATCCCAGATTTGTGAAGTAGTGTCATGGTCTTCGGCTCGAACCTTCATCAAGCACTACCGGCTTGATCTTCCTTCCTCAAGTAACCATGCCTTTGCAACAGGAACCCCCCTTGCTTTTTCTTGTCAATAAATCTATTTGCAGTACCTTGGTATTACTGGTATTTCTTCCCACCCAGAAAGACCTATAGCTTGGTATATCCGGTTGTAATGCTGATATGGAGTGGCCAGGAAAGAAGAGAATTCCTATCATACTTACCGTAATTCTCTTTTCCTGGCCACTCTCCATATCAGCATTCCCCACCCCCTTCTAAACAGTTGCTTGGTATTCGATGAGGTAGGTGGGTCCTGGAGGTAGTATTTAAACCTTGGGAGGGAGGGACTATCTGGTCCATTGGCGTGGATGGGAGGAGCTCCCGGTTGTAATGCTGATATGGAGAGTGGCCAGGAAAAGAGAATTACGGTAAGTATGATAGGAATTCTCTTCTTTCCTATCCATTCAGAGAAGAGATAGATATAATGGATCCGGTATGGAAGTAGAGGATCAGGAATGGATGTAAAGGCAAATTTTATCAACTTGTATCCTTCTCCACAGGAACAGCTCGAGATTTGGGAGGATCCACCAAAAGTGGATTCTCCAGTCGAGCGTTTTTTGAACTCCAAATTGTCACCAAACATCTTCTACCTGCCTTGAAAGTCATAGCCCCTTACCTCTTGGTTTCAACCACTGACAGAAGTTGCAAGCATCCCCCGGCCTCTTTCTGTTCTTAATTTTCTGCCTTTATAAAGCACTAATTATAAAGCACTATTTGTAACAAGCCACCCTCACCCTCTCCCAATATAAACAGGCCAGTTTTTTCAGAGCACTTTACATGCCAGTGAGCAAACACAAGCCTCCCTCTCAATTGGTCCTGTTTAATTTGTAATTTTTGATTTATAATTTTTGTTGATTAATTCTTTATTTATTTATATCTCACTATGTATAACAGTACACATGTTTACAACGGACTTATTTGAATATAATAACCCTTTTTTGGGAATCACTTTATGGACTTTGCATTTAACACAATTGGACTAACTAAGGGTTAACACTGATTAATAGTGATCGGCGAATCTCCCGCGATTCGCTTCGCCGAAAAATTCGTAGTGATGGGCGAATTTATTTGCCAGGGTCGAATTCACGGCGAATTCCCGCGATTCGCCACTGGCGAATAAATTCGCAAATCACCAAGAAATGAGTCGCGCTTCGATTTTGACACGACGCGCCGAAAACAACGCGACGCGTGACAAAAGCGTCCCGTGACTCGTTTCGCGAATTTTTCGGCGATTCGCAAATTTATCTGGAAATTCGCGAATCGCCGAAAAATTTGCGAAACGAGTCGCGGGACGCTTTTGACGCGCGTCGCGTCAACTTTGACGCGACTCGTTTCTTCGGCGAAATTTCGCTGGTGATTCGCGAGTTTATTCGCCAGTGGCGAATTGCGGGAATTTGCCGCGAATTCGACCCTGGCGAATAAATTCGCCCATCACTACTGATTAAATGTTTTTTTCACAGGAAGGGGTGATGTCCCTTTTCCACACCCCCTCCTCATGCTTTAAATATGGTTGTTGGGTTAGTAACACTAGGCTTGAGTAAGGGCCCAGGAGGCCCCAAACGTTGCCCGGTTTTAAATGTTGTGATACAATAAATTTCACACTTTTGCAAAACTACAGTGTGCTACTTTGATCAGCAACTACCAAGTCATAAAATCTCTCCACAAAGGGTCCTTCATGTCCAGTAGGGTTAAAGTGTGATTTTACTTTGAAGTCTGTGTGTATTACTCTATTATTTCCCCCTTCATTAATTAAATCTGTATCACTATTCTCCATACTCAATTGTTCAATAGCATCTAGTACATCCAGTGTGGAAAAATTATTATTATCTTGGTCATTTTCTCTATTCTTCAAATTAAAAAAATCTAATTAATGCTAATGATCTTACAAAAACATTAATATCAATAATAGACTGAGATAATGAAAAATGGCTAGAAGGACAAAAATTCAGACCCTTGTTAAGTAAAGTCCGTTCATAATCAATTAGTTTATAGACCGATAAATTAATTACCAAATCCTCTTCTTCGTCCAATTTACATCTTATTTGTTCTTTTTGCTGGTCTTGCCTTTGGTTCTTTTTATTTTTGTAGTCAATGCTAGTTTTCCTTCTTCCCCTCTTTCCTCTCTTTCTTCTCTTTACATCCTCCTGTTGGGCAGCTGGTCCATCCTTTGTGGATCATCCTTCTGACTTTCCTCCAGGTCGCTCCCAGATGTTGCTAATAAAGAGACACCAGTAGATGTGTTATCAGGCTCATCATATGGATTGTCATTAGTCACATAATCCCTTCTGTTGGAGGATCTATAGATACTATTAGTTTTCAGTGCAGGTTTTAAACGTTCCCTTTTTGCATATTCGACTTCATCCCCCATGAGAAGATCCTGTCATGTTCATATGCTTTATCTCTTAAAAATGTATTTTGTTTAGTATCCATAATTTATTCTCCAATGCCTCTAAATCTCTGTCAATTCTTTTATTACATTTCTCATAGTCCATCAATTCTTTATATGGTTCCAAATCCTTCCATAATGATGTTATCTCTATACACATTATTTCTTGCTCCTTATTGTATTTATTAATTAATATGTCCATCAGCTTAAACGAGCAATCGGCTAAAGCCCCATATCATGTATCTATTAATGCCTTGTCTTGTGCGAAGTCCCCTCGGGATCCGTTTCACCTCAATATAATTCTGCAAGGTAATTTGTTCCGATCCCAGTTTAAGCTCTTTAATTTTTAGTCTTTGTAATTTTTTAAACATTTTACACATATCTGTGGCAGTTTTTCCTTTCGTATAGGATAATTGAGAATCATCATTGGTATCTGAGACAGTATAATCAGAGAAAATGGAGTGTGCTTTGAAATCTCTTGCTCCTGTTGTGTTGTTTGTACAGTCCCCTCTGCCCCACTGCTGTGTGTGTTATTAGCCACAATTGCCAGACCATATTTAAAGTTCCATACATATGTGCCATGTACTATTTTGAATTATTATTTCCCTAGCCTTTTATGTCTGAACTTGTCTCAATGATAGAAAACCCCAGATAGTCCTTGTTATGTCTGCTGTATGAAGTTGACTGAAATCTCTTAAATGGAAACAAACCACAAGGCATTTAATTTCTCTGAGTGGACTGGGGTGTTTGAATAGTGCATTTAGGGGGCAGATTTATTAAGGGCAGAATAATAAATTCATATTAAAATTTTCCATTTTCTTTTGTCAAAAATCTCAAATTCGAGATTTATCAAACCTTTAACTATTCTCCACTTAAAAATAAACCTCTATTTGAGTTTAGTCAAATTCAATTCAAATTCGATTCTAGTAATATTAGTTAAGAGTTTTAGATATTTAATTTTTTTATTAAATAACCTCCCAATTGAATTGTGAGTATATTAGAATTTATTTCAAAAATTCAGCCTTTGATAAATTGGTCTCCATGAGATCAGATAATTAAGTCCTACATCTTTTGGCTGATTTACACATGACTAGAGTATCATTTCATTAATTAATTGTATTAATTAATAAATTCATTGTTTTTATATTATTCCATAACTGAAATTTTAGAGAAGTATTTATTGATCCCAATTTGTTCTCTTTGTGGCTAGAAACAATGTAGCAGTAGTTGAATGTTTCAATAGTTAATAGGAAGAGAATAAAAAAAAAGCTGTACAGATACTGCTTTCTTTAATAATGACATTAACACATAACTTTTTCATGCTTATTGTTTCTATACTCATTAAACATTACATTCATTAAATAATCCTCCATTCGCAGCAGTTTCAGCTTTGTAGTCCATTGCAGTCTAGCTGGGAGTTTCTGAACATATTCAGGGGAAATTGATATCCTCGTCCTCTGTAGCTCTTTCCAGAAGTAAATGGACATACAAACAGGGTGTGATCCAACCATATTTCCACCCCCACTAATATGGTTACTGTGGTGAAATCCAAAGTTTTTAAAATGATGCAATACTTTAGTCAACAAAGTCAGATTCAATTCAGTGAGTAAAAGATTTATCACATGAAAACTCACAGCTGAGGTTCAATTTGAGATGAAATTCTATTTAAAAAAACGCATCTCATGGTTTATTACATGAAAACTCTATTTACGTCTATGGGAAAAAACTGAAAATGAATATGGAGAAAAGTTTTTTTTTCCCTGAATCTTGTCCATGAGTTTTCATGTAATAAACCACTAGGCCAAACTGTAAGTCATAAAAAAGTGGTAGATGTAAATCTAAAGCAACTGTACATTCTGTGTAATATATTTAAGTATTTAAGTAAATATTGCCCTTTTATATAATTTACAGTAACCGGTGTTACACAAATTTTTGCCATTTAACAAGTTTTGAGGTGAAGCGAAACGGAAGAAATTCACACATCACTATTCCTTACCAAGAGATCTTTTTATTCTCTTCCTTATTCTTATCCATTACTATATCATTTTTCTTTCATTACTTTTGTTTAAAAGACTCAAAAGGAATACATTATCATACCCTGAGCACAAGTACACTGGAGTCCCTACTCATATTTTTCCTGGGGAATACTCCTTGGTGGAGCTCAGAACTTAGCAAAATAGTAAACCTTTTTCTGTCTATAAAATTACTCTCTATAGTACAAGAACAACACTTGGACAGTCTTCCAACCTCAAGAGTACCATTTTCACATTATCTAGTTGTTGACAAGGTCTGGGTAAGATGGCAGATAACATGCAGAAAGTAGAGGCAAAACACTGACAAAAATCATGAGTTTTTTACCTGATTCTGTAGTGTTAGCTGCAGCTTTTGAGGATATAATACACAATTTTAAAAATTTAAGAGCTGAGATAACCCAATGCCCCCACTCATATAAAGTTGTTTTTGTTAAAATAATTGTTATATTTATATAAAACATTATTTATGAATCTGAAGTCAAATGAAAAACAAAGGTGAATCATTCACATAAACAATTTTTATATATTAGTATACTTGCATAGTTTATTTAATTTCATGTTCAGTGCTACTTTCAAATCTTTATTTCTTAAGCTGTAAATAAGGGGGTTAACCATTGGAATTACTATTGTGTACAACAGAGAGAGAACTTTGCTAATGGCTGGAGAATGTTTTCTAGATGGAAACAAGTAAATGGAAAGTAAAGTCCCATAAAATATGGAGACCACAGCCAAGTGGGAGCTGCAGGTGGAGAAGGCTTTTTGTCTCCCAGTATTGGACACTATCTTTAGGACGGCATGGGCAATACTCATATATGATACAGTGATGAGTGTAAATGGTAGAAAAATAAAAGGGACTGATAGAAAAAATACTTCAATTTGTAATGAGAAAGTATCTGAGCAGGAAAGTTGAAGCAGAGGTAAAAAATCACAATATAAATGGTTAATGGTATTTTGGTCACAGAACTGTAGTGTCCCTATTAGATACACTGTAATCACTGTAATGTCAAAGCCAAGAAGCCATGAAATTAAAATTAATTTGACACAAACCCTGTGATTCATTATAGAAGTGTAACGCAGTGGGATGCAGATGGCCACATATCTGTCATAGGACATAACTGCTAGAATTAGAAGGTCAGAAAGTTCCAAACTGCAGAAAAAGTAAAATTGAGTGATACAGCCAACTAAGGACAGTGTGGCTCTGTCATAAATTGCAGTTTGAAGCAGAGTGGGGACGATATTTGTGGACTCCAGTAGATCAGACAGGGACAACTGTTGGAGAAAGAAGTACATGGGAGACTTGAGATTCCGGCTGGATGACACCAACACTATTATGAGGACGTTCTCCCAAACTGTCATAATGTAAATCAGAAGAAACAGAGAGAACAAGGGAATCTTGAAATTGTGGAGATTCTGAAATCCCAAAAGAACAATCTCCCTGACCATTGTCTGGTTCTTCTCATGCATTGTCAGACCAGAAATGATGTCAGTATAATCTTTCCATTTAAATAACAAGCAGAGATAATCAGATCATTAGAGGACTGTGAAAGTTTCTAGATAGCTGAATCTGATTTTCATTCATGTTATAATGATTTAGTTTTATTTGGTTTCTAATGTAGACTTTGCTTTTGTTTTTTAAAAACCTCTAATTAACCAAGGGGCAGATTTATTAAGGGTCGAACTGAAATTTTTTTTTAATGGTCAAAACTCTCTAATTCGAATTATTAATTATCTCTATTCCTGTTTTAATTAAAATTTCAATTTCTAGATTTATCATACTCTGGCCCTTTAAAAAGTGGAATTCGACTATTTGCCACCTAAAATCTGCCAAGATCATGCATAAGTCAATGGGATAGGTACAGTGGCCATTTTTATGCTATTAGTAACCATCCTGACATTTGAAAAAACTTGAACTGAGTTTAGTCAAATTTGAATCAAATTTGATTTGCATTTTTGGTTCATAAATATTCATCTGAGTTTTAGCAATTTGATAAACCCCATTCGAATTTAGAGTACAATTGAATTCAACAGAGTTTAAAAAATTGGAACTGGAAATTTTTATATTTTAAAATTTAAAATTTTAATAAATCTGCCTCCACAGTAACAATATAATTCTTAAATGAATCGCAGATCGTTGAACATAAAATGGAAAATGATGATTTTGTTTATGCAGTACAGTATAAGAATAACACTCTATTTTACTTCTGTAATTTGTGCATTTTTAAATAAAATATAACATAGTAAATAAACAGACATATGGATGGTTATTTACTAAAATCTGAATTTATTGAATATTTATTGAAAAAAACCCACATTCAAGCTCCCATACTCGATTTTAATTTCAATAATGTAAAAACACGATAAAATCATGGGAAAACCCGAATCGCTCAAATTTTTCTAGATTTTTCCCTAATTGCTCGAAACTTTGCCTGAAAAGTCTGAAAAAATAATTTTTTGTGGTAAACCCACCGCACACCCCTAAAGCTTCAAATTGAGGTCTTCCATTTACTTATATAAGACCTGGGTTTGAGATGGCCTAATTTTGCATCTGGGCTCTTTTCAGCAACGTATAATAAATCTTGAAAAATCAGAGTTTTCTACTGAAAAAAAGTTGGATTCTAATAAACAACCCACTATAAGGTAGACACAAGGCTTAAGGATGAAATTCCAGAGTAGAAAGTCATCTAATTTGCACATACCAGAACTGCCCAGATAACGTTGAACCATAGGAAGATGCTCATGGGCTTCTCCCAATGTACAAACTGCTCTGCATTTCTCCTGCCATTTTATTAACACATTCCCAACCATTTCTTTACAATGAAATGACTTTAGAGGAAAGATGTTCTTTGGAGATTATACTCACCTAATTTGCACATAGCAGAATTGCCCAGATACTTTGGAACCTTAGGGAGATGCCCATGAGCTTCTCCTAAGGTGTAACCTGTTCTGCAGTTCTCCTGTCATTTTGTTGATGCAACCCAACCATATATTTCCAATGAAATCACTTTCCAGAAAAGATGTTTTTGGAATATTAAACTCACCTTTGCACCTACCAGAACTGCTCCAGAAACTGTGGACCCATACTAAGATGTCCATGAGCTTCTCCCAATCTGTAACCTACTCTGCATTTCTCCTGCCAATTTGCTAACACAATCCCAACCATTTCTTTACAATGAAATCCCTTTTACAGGAAAGATGCTCTTGGAATATTATATTCACCTGATTTGCACCCACCAGGACTGCCCCAGATCCTAACCCATAACTATAGGAATGTGTAACCTGCTCTGTAATTCTCCTGCCTTTTTATTAACACAATCCCAACCATTTTTTCCAGTTAAATCGCTTTACATGAAAGTTGTTCTTGGAATATCATACTCACCTAATTTGCGCCTCTACATTTCTCCTGCCAAATCACTAACACAATTCCAAACATTTCCTTGCAATGGAAGCATTTTACAAGAAATATGATCTTAGAATATTATACTAACCTGAATTGCACCTATCAACACTGCCCCAGATACTGTGGAAACAGGGAGGTGCCCAAAATCTTCGATCAATGTGTAACCTACTCTGCATTTCTCCTGCCATTTTATTAACACAATCCCAACCATTTCCTTGCAATGAAATCACTTATCGTTAAGTAGAATATGTGTGTATTTAATAACCAATGAACACATAAAGAAAAGAGAAGTAATAAAGTAAAAGACTCAGATACCGTGGAATCATAGCAAGATGCCCATGAGGTTTTTCCAATGTGTAACTTACTCTGCATTTCTCCTGCCATTTTACTAACACAATCCCAACCACTTCTCTCCAATGAAATCACTTTACAGGAAAGATGTTCTTGGAATATTGTACTCACCTGATTTGCACCTACCAGAACCACCCCAGATACTGACTGATCAGGGAAGAACTGATCTCATTTTATAAACTGATGGCAGTAACAACCAAAGCTGGGAAACCTACTGAGAAATTATTAGTATACACTGTGGTTTGGTATAATTGCCAATCCTTGGGGAAAATCTAATAATTTATGTTAGTAAAAACAATTTTTTTCATTTTCCCCCCATGACAGATTTGTAAGTTCCATCATAAGGTGACTAGTTCTTTATTAACCAGGTGATTAAGCACCATATTATGCTTTACTTCCCTTTACTACAAGGAGTGCAGGAGTGTTTGGCCTGTGATGAAAAATACTAACTTTTTTTTGTCATATGTTCATCTGGTTGCAACTTTTTCTTAGAGAGAAGTGACTCCACTAGCCCAGCAATGCAGGTCCTGGGGAGCTAACTAAAATAGTAGGCATTTGCAATGTACTACTGTTCCTATATTTTTATAGTAGCAGAATGTTGCAGAGTGTTAGATCAAAGCAAGAAAATATAGTTTGGGTGAAACTTTAACTGGCTGCCTTAGATTATAAAATGCAAGCTTTCACGTAGGTCCCTGCTTCAGGCATGGTAATTACAGAAACTGAAAAATAATAATAAATATACAAACTAGCACAGAATTAAAAAAATATCACACTGACAAGCATGTGTAAAATAATTTCTGTGCAACATCCCTCAGTTAAGTTCCTCTACACTGGTTAACATGACTAATACCTATTTGTGAGGTGATGGAAGTTCTGAGGAGTGGGTCTACTGGGCAATGATCTCACATTCCTCCAGCAGCAGTATGGGGCAATTAGTCATATTAATATCTGACCATTACACTTATGTCATTGTTGAGTCTACACTCAAGGGTATTGAATTTATAACATGAATTTAAATTCTCATTCGTTTCGCTCTTCTTGTGTTTTGAAGCTGTCCATTGGTATAGTGGCCTGAAAGTCATGAATACTTTTTTCATTGCTACAAAAGTGCTGCTACTGGGTGATCTGTTTTTCCATAACTGATAACTGGATCTACATAAGGACATTCACTATTGTAGTGTTTGTCCATTTTCCCTCACATGCAACCCAGAAGTTGAGTATTTTACACACAGGATAAGGCGAAACACACTGGATGACTTGCAGGAGAATGATCCATTTGTTTTGTGTTCCTGTTGGCAATATGTTATAGGTACCTAGCCTGGAGTGCAGGTTTTACACCTTGTTTACTTGTAGGTAGACTTTCGGCTGGACCCCTGGTGACACAATAAGTTTATTAAGGTATGGTGGCTGTGTATTTGCCAGCAGGGGAGGGTCTGATAATATATTTCGCAGTCAATATCAATATCATCTGCCTGTATCATTTGCTTGATTTCATTTATGATTTTGTGCATGGTGTCTAGGTGTGGATTATACATTACTTCTAATGGAGGATTCATCTGGGTTGAAGCCTCAGTGTTCTTTTGCTCTATATACTGTACCTGAAGCAGGGACCTAAGTAGTCTTGAAAGCTTGCAATCTATAGCCTGCCAAGTTCACTAATAAAATTATTCATCTACTCTAGATTTTCCTAATATGATGGTCACACTTATTGCTATTTTCTAATGCAACACATACTATATAGCACATTTGTGTAACATGATTTTGGGCTGTACAGGCCAAAGGGATTAACAACCAGCTAGTGTACTAGAGCATGGCTTACATTTGACTCTAACACTTAAAGGAAAGCTATACCCCCAAAATGAATACTTGAGGAATATAAATGTAGGGATTTAAAGCACATTAATAGGGGCACATTAATCCTATGGGTCCCTATAAATATATTGCAATATATGGACAAACAATCCCTTTTTTGTTTAAAGAGTAAGGCATTTTTAAGTAGCTGTATGCACAGCATGTCTGAATGTCTTAAAGGTATTGTTCAGTATAAAAGTAAAAACTGGGTAAATAGATAGGCTTTCCAAAATAAAAAATGTTTTCAATATAGTTAGTCAGGGAAAAATGTAATGTATAACGGCTGGCGTGACTGTAAGTCTAACCTTAGAGAACAGGACACTACTTCTTGCTTTTCAGCTCTCTTGGTTTACACTGACTGGTTACCCTGGTACCCAGGCAGTATCCAATCAGTGACTTGAGGGGGGGGGCCAAATGGGTCATAACTGTTGCTTTTGAATCTGAGCTGAATGCTGAGGATCAATTGCAAACTCACTGAACAGTTATGTCCCATGTGGCCCCCCTTCAAGTCGCTGACTAACTCAGATTTAGAGAGCTGAAAAGCAAGAAATTGGAAACTGGCTATTATATTAGACATCCAGTCATTCCAGCCTTTACAGTTTGCATTTTTCCCTGACTAACTATACTAGAAACATATTTACCCAGTTTTTAATTTTAACCTGAACTGTTCCTTTAAATATGCAGTATTGATAATGGGTTAAGTGCAGAGGACCTTTGTTTTCAGAAGCCATATCTGCTGCCCAGAGCCCTTCTTCCAGTAGTCGATAAGGCCATGGTGTGAGTACCTGACTTTAAAGTATCAATTGATACATAGCACTGGAAATCAATTGTTGATAACATATCCAATATCTACCTCTACCTCTAAGGAATTTATCCATTATTTTAAGGATCTTGGTACTGAATCCACTGCTAATTAAGACTTAAACACATTAACCCCTGCCATATAAGCTCTGCGCAATGCACATTCTGCTCTCCTATCCAAAGGATCTTTTAATGCCGACTCTTCCACAGAAATTGTTGTTCTTTCAGGAAGTCTTGCGATCGAAACATCCACCTTAGGTGGCTCCTCCCAGGTCGCCTCCTTAGCATCTATAGGAGACATCAGGTTTCTTTCCCAATGTTGTCATTCTTGTTCTATAAAGCGCTTTAAAGACTGGTGTATTGTAAAATTGGAAGACTTTTTCTCAGAGAAGAACATAAGTTCCTGTTTATTTGAAGTTGATGGGGTCTCTCTATTTCCCAAAACTGTATTCCCTTCCTTTATGAATTTTGGTGTCTTTTCCACCTGAAATAAATAATACTCTTCTTAGATTTGTTTACTGATGATGAAGAATCACTATCACCAACTGAATCAAGAAATTCTGAACTAGATGACAAATCTCTAGAATGGTCAGCAGGTGGCATAATTCTATTAATACTTCATCTGTAGTGATGGGCGAATTTATTCGCCAGGGGCGAATTCGCGGCGACGCGACGCGACGAAAACGACGATGATGAAGAATCGGAAACGACGCAACACACCAAAGTTGACGAGACGCACGTCAAAAGCGTGCCGCGACTCGTTTCGCGAATTTTTCGCCAATTCGCAAATTTCTCTGGAAATTCGCTAATTTTTCGGCGAATCTCGGGAGATTCGCCCATCACTATTCATCTGACTTCATCAAATGATTCTGACAACATTTTCTTGAACCAGCTAATAAACTGTTGCTTTTCAGCTCTCTAACTGTGAGTTAGTCAGTGACTATAAGGGGGGCCACATGGGACATAACTGTGAGTTAGTCAGTGACTATAAGGGGGGCCACATGGGACATAACTGTTCAGTGAGTTTTGTAATTGATCCTCAGCATTCAGCTCACATTCAAAAGCAACAGTTATGTCCCATGTCCCCCCCCCCATCAAGTCACTGATTGGTTACTGCCTGGTCACCAAAACAAGAGAGCTAGGAAATAGTGTTCTGTTCTGTTACACATCCACTCACTCCAGCCTTTATAAATTACATTTTTGGCAAACTAACTATATTAGAAATATTTTTTATTTTGCACAGCCTGTCTACCCAGTTTTTATTTCTATACTGAACAATTCCTTTAAGCCCAAGTGGTTTTAAAAAAAAGTCTACAATTTTATTACACATCAAAATAGTTCCTTTTGAAAACTGTGTGGCCAGGAATAGAATAAATGACACTATAAATATATTACAACTATATACTTCAGGTAGATGGTCACTTATTTAAAATCTAAAATACAATATCTCCTCCTAGGTTGTATTATGTGGTTACTCCAATTTTATAGCAAAGGGAATAAAAAGTGAGTTAAAGCACAAGGAAAGGCAAAAAACTTAAATCCCATTTTCTTTCTTTAATGAAAAAGAAATCTATCGCCAAGATACTTTAATAAAAAAATGTGTACCGTTTTTATAAAAAACCTGACTGTATGCAGTAATGGGTAATGAGAATTCTGGAAAGAAGTTGGAGGACCATATAACTATCATTTAGGGTTTGTGGGTACAATATAAATGATTTCATAAAGATGATAATTTCATTGTTTTGCTGTTGTGTTCTATGTGAAACACTTATCAATCAAAGAAAATAGTATATTGAACATAAAAAATATTTTGTCTTTTTGTTGTTTCATATCATCTATATTTAACACATTGGAAACTACATAAACACATTATTTTAATACCCTCAAGGATTTATAATTATCTCAGAGTCTCCGGGAGATTTCTCAGTGGGTTTCTCAGCTGTGGAAGTTACTGGCACCAGTTAATAAAAGGAGATCTGTTCTATCATACCCAGTCAGTATCTGGGGTGGTTCTGGTAGGTGCAAATCAGGTGAGTTTAATATTCCAAGAACATTGTGATTTCATTGGAAGAAATGATTGAGATTGTGTTAGAAAAATGTCAGGAGAAATTCATAACAGGTTACACATTGGGAGAAGCTCATAGGCATCTTGCTATAGTACCACAGTATCTGGGTCTTTTACGTTATTATTTCCATTCTCTTTTCTTTATGTGCTTATTGGTTATTTTATACACAGACATTAATTGACATTGTATTTGGAAAATGTGTTCACTAATACTGTTACTTTATCTTTAGCAATATTGTAATATTTCATTACATGAATTTAGTTCATCCGATCTTTGACTTTATTTTTACATTCATCTATCTTTGTCCTTGTGATTCCCGATATAAAATAAGATCCAGAAGGAAATCAAAATCTGTTTTTTTTTTATATATTGTAGGTATAAATATATGTAAATATTTTTTTCCAAAGAACTTTGTTGTTATAAAAAAGACATCTGTAGAAACGGTTCAAAGCATTTCTGAATCTAGTGAGTATAATATTCCAAGAACATCTTTCCTTTAAAGTGATTTCATTGGAAAGAAATGATTGGATAGTGTTAGCAAAATGACAGGAGAATTTCAGAACTGGTTATATCTTGGGAGAGGCTCATGTGCATCTTCCTATGGTTCCACAGTATCTGGGGGGGGTGGGGTTCTGGTTGATGCACATCAGGTGAGTATAATATTCCAAGAACTTCTTTCCTATAAAGTGATTTAATTGGAGAGAAATTGTTGGTATTGTGTTAGCAAAATAGCAGGATAAATGCAGAGCAGGTTACAGATTTGGAGAAGCTCATGGACATTCTCTTTGGCTCCACAGTATCTGGGGCAGCTCTGCTATTTGCTATTGGGATGCATTTGTATTTCTCTCCAACTCTCCAACTAACTGCCCTTTCATGGGGTTCAGGGAACAATTGTTATGTCACAATATATTAATCCATATATATTTCATCCATTAGCTTAGGAAACATGAGGTTATGGGATTCCCTACCAAGAGAGGGGGAATGAATGATTCCCTGGTGGGGAGGAAAGGATATTTCACACCATCAGCATAGAAAAGGGGTCCTTAATATAAGGGCAGTCTTGTTATGGAATTCCTTACCAAGAGAGGTAGAGTGAGTGATTCATTGTTGAGGAGGAAAGGAAATTTCACCATCAATGTAGAAAAAGTTACTTTACTGTAAGGGAAGTCAAGTTATAGAATTTCTTACCAAGAAAGTTGGAATGACTAATTCATTGGTGTGGAAAGAGACAAAGGAGATATAACCACTGTGAGGTCAGCAATGGTATAGGATCAAACATAGGAAGGGTTTTTGTACCATAAGGAGGTAACCAAGTAATGGGGGATAAGGGGGAATAAGTCACTCATTATTAGGAGGAAAGGAAATATCATCATCGGCATGATAACAATTTCCTTAAAATAAGGGCAGTCATTGATCCAATTCCATACTGAGGGAGCAGGCCTAGATTATCAGTTTGATCAAGGGTCCATCCTTTTTTGCATGGATCTGTGTGCACCCAAATTCAACAGTAGTCTCCAAAGGAGTCCTGAGTAGATGTACAGAGTTGCTGGGTAGAACATTTTGGGGAAACTGACTTCAATTGCCAGTTCTACTCTCTCCATAAATGTGGCACATTTAGCAGAAAGTAGTGGGACTCAAAAGAAATTCCAATATAGAGAGTACAAGAATGGGATTCAAACTGCAGAAGTGAACTGCTCAAAGTGTTTATTTTCCACACAACATGTTTCGAGCCATTGTGGGCTCTTTGTCAAGTCAACACACTTGACAAAGAGCCCACAATCTCTCGAAACATGTTGCGTGGAAAATAAACACTTTGAGCAGTTCACTTCTGCAGTTTGAAGCCTATTCTTGTACTCTCTATATTGGAATTATATGCATACTGAGGCGGAGGTGCCATACAAGAAGGAAGGCTTAAATTTTTCACCTGCTAAGAATTGAGGATTACCAGCAACTTTCAACTTTTACTCAAAAGAAATTGCAGACCTCCTACTGAACTAGCCCATATATCAGCCTTAGAGCTCTCAGCAGTCACTGCAACCACCCTAGATGTTCTATTTTATGGTCCATCTTAGGACTGTTGGTGACATCAAATCAATGGTGACTGTAGAGGAAGAGTCTATAAACATTATGAAATGTGAGTGGAAATAATTTACGTAACACTTCTAGAACATGAATAAAAACAATCAAAATTATTTTCAGCAATGACAGCAGTCATAACAGCAGATCTTTCTCTCAATTCTATGGGAAAAGGAGCATGACATTTGTATAACAGAAACCCCAGTGAGTTAAATGAAAAATGAAGATGGTGGAAAAGGAAACAGTTACTGGTAATCATAAGTAAATGGGCATATAGATGAAACTTTCAATTAAGTTTATGTTCCCAATAGACAATGCATGAGAAGAACCAGACGTTGGTCAGTGAGATTGTTCTCTTGGGATTTCAGAATCTCCGCAACTTCAAGATTCCCCTGTTCTCTCAATTCCTTCTGATTTACATTACGATAATCTGGGAGAATGTCCTCATCATAGTGTTGGTGTCATCCAATCAGAACCTCCAGTCTCCCATGTACTTCTTTCTCCAACAGTTGTCCCTCGCTGATCTACTGGAATCCACAAATATTGTCCCCATCCTGCTCCAAACTGTTATAAATAATGGAGCTGTATTGTCCATTGCTGGTTGTATAACACAGTTGTATTTCTGGGGTGTCTCAGAAATTTTTGAGTGTTTCCTTTTAGCAGTAATGTCCTATGACAGATATGTGGCCATCTGCATCCCACTGCGCTACACTTCTATAATGTCCCATAGGGTTTGCACTAAATTAATTCTGTTATCATGGGTTACGGGTTTAGGCATTGCATTCATTTCAGTGAATCTGATAACAACGCTACAGTTTTGTGACAGAAACACCATTAATCATTTTTTTTGTGATTTCTTTCCCGTTCTTGGGCTTGTTTGCTCAGACACTTATTTTGTTCAAATAGAAGTAATCATACAGTCATTCCCTGTGGTTATTTCTCCCTTTATACTCATCATTGTATCATATATGAGTATTGCCCATGCAATCCTAAAGATAAAGTCCAATACCGGGAGACAAAAAGCCTTCTCCACCTGCAGCTCCCACTTGGCTGTGGTCTCCATGTTTTATGGGACTTTCATTGCTATTTATGTGGTTCCCCCCACAGAACAATCACAGACTATAAGCAAAGTAATCTCTCTGATGTTAACTTTGGTGATCCCTCTGACTAACCCCATTATTTACAGCCTAAAAAGTACAGAAATCAAAGAAACCCTTAAAAAAATCAAGGAAAAGGTAAGTGGAATCTATTAGTAAAAGGAAATGAAATAAGATTCATGAGATATGTTTAATTGTTTATTGTTACTTACTAAACTAGGGCTTTTTAGGTCAAAGCTCAAATTTTTTTGTGTTTTTTAATAAACAATTTTTTTGAGATTTATTATAAAGAATCTGAAAATCTGCAATCTAAGACCTGCCACTGGTTTTAAGAGTCAATGGAAGTGGTCCTGTAAGAAAAGTACCTGGTGGTCTAGTGGGGGGACAGCAGGGACGTCTGCTGCCCCCTCAGCGGGGATGCCTGCCGCACCAACCGCCGCCACGTGCTGCTCCTCCTCTGCCAGCATCTTCTTAGTGCGCGCCATAATTACGCCAGCGTGCAATGGCACAAAAATTTTAAAGTATTTAAAGGGACACTTTAGCTTTGTTCATTGCCCGTGATAGAATTTGATTCCTGGTGCTTTCTTGAGCCTTTGTGCGTTTGTTCCTTGTATCCTGCTAGTATTATTCCTGTGTTTGACCCGGCCTGTTCCTGACTATTCTGATATCCATAACCTGACCCCGGCTTGTACTTCGACTCCGATTCTGTTTCATCCCTTCTGATTGATTACCCGGTTTGACCCTTGTCTGCTTGACGATCCTTGTTATCCGCCCGCCTCGACCCAGCCTGCCTGACTACGAACTTGCCTACTCCTACTTGTACCGTGACCTTTGGCCTTATTGACTTTACAGTTGTGCCCCTTTGCTTGCCCAGAACCATTCGCCTTGCATCTCTCGTTATAAGACCTGGCGGCATCCAATTAGCCGAGGGCTCCTCCCAAGGTGAAAGGCGGCTGTTATAGGCAGAAGCACGAGCCTAGACCAGGGTGCTTGGCATTAGTTCTGGGTTTAGGGTGCCAACTGTGACAGGTCTGCACTGGAATAAGCCCTAAAATACGATCATTTCTGGCTTTTCTGGCAAAAATTTGAAAAATTAATTTGCCCTTTTTTAATAAAAAATAAGGTAAAATCGGGTATGGGAGTTTGTGGTTTTATTTATTTAAAAAATTAAATAAATGTTAGAAACAAAAAACTACACAGAGTCACACAATTACTACATTACAAAATGTATAAATATTATGTAAAATCATGTGATTTCCAGTTGGAACCTCCAGTCCCCCATGTACTTCTATCTACAACAGTTGACCCTCGCTGATCTACTGGTGCAAATTCTAGAACAAATTCTATGGCTAGTTTTCTGACTCTTTTAGAACTTCGAATTAAAAATATTCGAATTTCGAAGTAATTTTTGGGTTCTTTGACTATCGTATAGGTTAAATTCGAATTGAATTTAAAAAATTTGGTTGGAATACAAAAAAATTAACCATTTGATTTTCAAAGTACTGTCTCTTTAAAACTGTGACTATTCTCCACCTTAAACCTGCCGAATTGCTGTTTTAGCCTATGGAGGACCTCTTATAACCTTTTGGATAAGTTTGACAAGTCGAAGTTTTTTTGGAGGCAAACGTTTGAATCGAGCCATTAAATCATACGATTCGAAGAAATTTGAATTTGATCAAATTATTTGACCCTTGATAAATCTCCCCCAATGTGTTCAAAGATAACACACATAAAAGAACGTGATCCGAACAGGCTAAATAATTCTATTCATCCATTTCATTCTCACTCCTTATACATATCGCTATGGGCATATATGGTTTGTGTGAAAGAGTGGAGGGGTGTGTGTATATGCTGGGTTTTAATTTGGCGGGGTTGAACTTGATGGACTTTGTCTTTTTTCAACCCAATTTAACTATGTAACTATGTAACTTCTTACTGGAGATTTGAAGTTAATGATTAGTCCTAATATAGGCACTAGTTTGGGAATTAAGAATGGACTTTCTAAGAAATTTACTGAAAGAACACAATTTGTATGACCCACGCAGATGGTCCCAAATGCCAGAAAGGGACTAAACATCTTATTCAAGTGTACATATTATTACTATAGGTTTCTTTTTGCCATATAGATTGGTCTGACCATGTACCCATTTTAATCCTAAAAAGCAGTTGCTTTTTTTTTTTTAACTTTACAACAAAAGAAACAACAAGCTGGAATTTCGGCCACAGAATCACAATTGGAAGTGTTAGAATTTATGAGCAAAACCAACATTCAAAATCAACTGAACAACAATATCTAGCCTAAAAAACAATAATAAGGCAAGCAGAATACTATCTTCATAGATGAAAACACACATACTAATCAAAGGACAACAAAGCCACTTCCTTTCTATCAAGATTAGTTAAGCGTCAACATAGCAGAGTAGAATTACATATGCAGTCCCTAAATGTAATCCCAAAGTTATTGTCTTTGCACATTTCTATAGGGACCTCCATTTAGCAAAAAAAATTATTTCTGCTGTCAATGCTCAAAAATGGGATTTCACAAGATTTAAGGGTTGGTTTGAGCAGTGCAGCATCTCTGGAGATGATTGCCACTACAGGAATGATGTTGTGAGATATAATCACTTTATAGATGAATGCTTATATGGAAATGATAAAAAGAAAATTATGCTTTTGTGACATATTGTAATGAGAATCCATCTTTGTATATAGAGATGAGAAGGAGAAAATTTACTTTCTTGATGTTTCCTTTTCTCAAATTGATGAAAAAGTTAATACATGTGTACAGTATGTAGGATAGAGATTAGCCACACATTTTGTTGAGATGATTTAATAGTCATTCACAGACAATTCTAGAAAAGTATCTGAGTATCTGAATATGTTCAACTTGGAACATATGGCCATATTGGACAGATTTTTTAATTGTGCTTATAGTATAGATACTTTGAAAAGAGCATACAATAGGGCAGTAATAAGTGATAGGGTTAAACTTTTGATATTTGACAGTAAGAAACAAAAGAGAAAGAAATAAAGAGGTGAGTATGGGAGGTTTTTTAATAGTTTAAGCAAGAAAACACATGACATATGTATCATAGTTTGGACACCGAACACACATCCTATTCTGTTTAAAATAATGGAAAAACTACAATTATAATTTAGGAGGAGAGTTACTACAGGTCATTTTCTATCACAAAGTGTGTTGCCTGGTAAAAGGAATGAAAAGAAGTTGGAACATATATGAGTTGGGTACAGATTTGTAAGGCATGCAATTTTTTGAAGAAATCTAATGAGTGTATAGGTAGTTTAACAAAAAGATATATGTGAAGAACACGTTAGCTGTCATACAACACAAGTGATTTATCTGGCAATATGCTCATGTGGACAAAAAAATGTAGGTAAGACAGTTAAAAAAATTAAAGAATATTAGAGCATCAGGAATTTGTTGGGACAAACGATAAGGCAACTGCTATAGCTGAACATATTATTATTGAGCATGTATGAGGAAGCTTCATGCGAAAAGCACGTCAGGCACTTTTGTTTTTTAACGGAGGAGTGTATCATTGATTTAAAATCCCTAGGGGGTTCTCTTTTAATCGATTAAAATCGGATTGTAGCGCTCCTTGTTGGTGCTCAGATTTTACAATCTTCTGTCTGAACCTGATATGCGCTCTGCGGTTTGTGTTTTTTTAGGATATTTAGTTTCTTCTAATCAGTCAGTAACAGGTAAAACTTGAGACCACAGCCGCAGAGTGGCAGACTTCTCCAGCTTTGTGGGGTCCCGAAGATAGCAAATCTTCAGTTAGTTTACATGGGACATCTCCACCTTCTCAATTTCCTTTTCCCACTATCTCTTATTGTAAAACTGAAATGAAATTAGTATATGGATGAATTGATTAATTATCTATGTACATAAACTAATTAAGGTTCTCTTACACTAACTTATAAATAAGCTATTCAATATTTAATTACAATAAGTTCAGATATTAATTATATATATGGATTGATTATTTAGCACAGAATTTGATTAATTTAACTAGTTAATTGATTTATTAAGGGGATATTTATGAATTTGGAAGTGAGAGTTTATGATATTTTAGAAGAATCAATTAACATAAGTCACTTTAATTTAATTAGTAACAACAATGTATTACTTAATAAGCAGTAGCACTTTATAACTTATTTAATACACAATTGAAAGTGTTGAACACCCATGTACTAATTTATCCTGATCAAGAGGGGATTTCTCTCTATTGATTAAAATAATTGTTGACTGACGTAAGTCAGATTCCTCTCGTTGATCAGTAAGATACCTGTAGATAGACCAATTCCCCAATCCACAAGTTCATGTTTGATAGGAGAAATGGATAACAGAAAAGGAGATTTTAAGAAACTTTCATCAAAAAGGGAAATTTGGTGGATGTTTACCTTATAAACTACAGCTCCAGGCAGAATTAATAAACATTGGGATAATTCAAGTTTTTTTGAGTAGTATTTTTAAAAAATGACAAAATGGAAGATTATGTTAATTTAAAAAGTTTAATAAGGCTGTAAAACATTACTTAAATGTATTGATGCAAAACTTGCTTGCATAAACTGTATGTTATCTTTTTATCTTCTTGAGGCATTCAAGTTTATATCTCTTTAACCTTAGTGGAGGATATCTGATGTAAAGGGCTATATGAGGAGTTAAGCGATATGAAGATTCACTGCCCTGAGGAAGTGCTATTGGAAGTCTCACTTTTGAATAGAGATTAAAAAATATATACAAAATCCTAGCCAAGACACTGCCTGCACTGCCCCAAGTCATCCATCTCAATTTTATAACTTGTCTCCTGATAACACTCAAGCTTCAAGCCAAACAGTCTAGACATGGGTCAAGTGTTAGGTTGAAGTCCTTCCATACAATCTGTGTGCCTTCTACAACTGACAGAAGTGGATCTACCATCCAAGAAAGGTCTTTGGGATTGTCCCAGTTGGAGCAAGGTTAAATGTGGCCCAAGAGGGAGTGAATTATTAACAGATACATAGACATTGAATGAACTTACTAATTTAAGAAAACTCATTTAAGTTGCTCATTTAAGAAAACTCAAATGTAAAAAACTTGAATCAGTGTAATCGGAATTGATTTGAAAAAAAACTTGAATCACTCAAATTGATTTGAATGAAAATCCACCAAAAAAAAAACTTGAACATCATGAAGACTCAAATTGATTTGAATGAAATCCACCACAAAAAAAAACTTGAACATCATGAAGACTAACATCTTCAGAACTTTCAAGGGACCTTTGCCATTGACTTCTACATAACCTCGACAGGTTTTTAGATTTTTTTTAATTCAAGCTATTTAGAATTTTTTGAGATTTATTATAACTCCACTCTGGTAATAGCCCTAATTTGAAAATACTCCATCTAAAACCCATTGAGATCCTGTACAAGTCAATGACAGGGGTCCCTTAAACAATGTGAAGATGTTAATAACCTTCCTTTTTTAGGTGATTTCAGTGTTTTTTTTCCCAAAAGCTCAATCAAGTTTTTGGGTTGTTAACCCCCTGAGTTTTTTCTATTTGAGTTTTTTTTTTATTAAATTAGAAACCATTCCAGTTGTGAGTTCATTCAGAGTATAAAAAATCTGTAAAATTCGACCTCTGATAAATGACCGCCTTAATGTATCACCTTTTGTACCATCTTTATGTTTTTTATGCACTGATATACTTTTTTAATATTAAAAGGGAAAATGAATACCTTTTGTCCTTGCAGTACAAAAAGAAGCCATAGCCTAAAAGAGTATATCTGTGCCCATTTGAATGCTGGTAGGAAATGGATGTTTTTTAATTACATTAATGTTATTAACGAGGGGTGCTTAGTATGAATCTGATGAATCACCTAGAGAGTGTTGGCTGCAATTTGTGTGGATATTGAGGGTGTTGTTGGTCTTTGGCGTGATGTTACACTAGTCTAACCTCTGTATAAGGTGGGTGAGAAGCTGAAAATGTGACCCTCTTAAAGTCACATCTAAAGTTACATGTTTCTGAGGAGGCTTTTTTTTGACACCTAGGAGCAGATCTACTAATGGCCGAATTCGAGGGGGAATCGAATTGTGGTCGAATTTGAAACCTTCAAACTTGAATATCGAATTTGAAGTTTTCTATCACAATTTGATTGAACTATTAAATAAGTTTGATTGAACGATTAAATTGTTCCAATCGAACAATTTGCACAATTTTAACCATTTGATCGAATTTGTTTTATTCGATCTAAAAAAGTTTTAAAAACCCTATGGGAGCTTCCCATAGGGTTTAATAGCAACTTGGTAGGTTTAATCGGGCAACTAGGCAGTTGAATAAAAATTTAAAGGGCAAGTAATTTGACTGATGAATATTCAAATATCCAAATATTTGGATATTCAAATATCCAAATTATTTGAAACAATTCCAATCTTTTTGATAATTCGATCAAATTTTTAATCTTTCATGTGAATTTAGTAAATCTGTCCCCTAGTACCTCCTACTTAATAAGATGTTTATTAGAGGTGATTAATACAACAAAGTGAACCAAGAGAGATCTTGTAGCATAACAATATCTATGTACTCTGAATTCATTGTTTTCATGAGGTGGGTTTTTGCAAGAATGGTTTCCTTTACTCTTATAATATCCCTAGGCTTTTCTGATGGTAAATCTTTAAGCCTTAGGGGGGAATGCAATAAAATTTGCAAAGAGCAAAAGAATACACATCAATAAGATTAAAAATCCACATCTCGTAATGTAATATTGTTCCTTAAACTGATATTGCATTGCGAATTTTATTTGCACATTGCAAATTTTAATTAGTGTTTGAATGTGTTGTAATCTTTTGGAGCAAACATAACGACTTTTTCAGTAAGAATTTTTATTACATTGACTGCGCATTGGCGCAAGCTGTAAAATTCACAAATTCTCTTCCACTGTTGGAAGTGGTCGCTAAACAGTTTCCGGGTTCACAAAAGCTACATTAAATTAAAAAGCAAAAATTGTTCGCACAGAAGCATAGTTTTTCACATTGCGAATAGTTTTTCCGTTACCTACTTTTATTACATTCCCTCATTAGTGTACTATACAGAATCTGCTGTTTCTGCTATGCCCCACATTCTAAGGTTCCATGGCCATCTTATTATGTCCAAATTGTCAATTCTGCAAGTAAGCAATAGATTAGATTAGATTAGATTTAACTTTATTGTCATTACATAAGTACAAGTACAAGGCAACGAAATGCAGTTTAGGTCTAACCAGAAATGCAATAAGCAGTGAATGCAGAATAAAAGTATAAAAGATAAATTATAAATTCTAATTGATATGAGCAAGAATAGGCTGCATAGTATTTACAAAGGGATTATGTTAGCTATAATCAGAAGTTAAAAGTTACGAGCAGATTAACAAATATACAGATTGCTACAATAATTATGTATATGCAAAGATATGACAGGGGTTATAGATAATAATTTTTAAAGTATACCTTGAGTATCCGCTAGTAAAGATTTGATTGTGACGTCCACTGCCTCATTTCTGCTTTAAATATTTGGATTTTCAGTTTTTTGACATGGCATTTATAATATAATTACAGTTTTTTGTGGGGTATAACCTATTTTCTCATGGATGAATTTAAGATAATCCTCATGATAAGTCCACATGTGAGTTTTTATTATAATAATCTTTACATTTTAATAAAATGTGAATTATTAATAGGGATTGGAGAAAAAATTTGTTATAGTCCAATTTTCTGTGAATTTTAGAGTTTCACCTTGAGCAGAATTTTTCACTAAACTCTGTCAAAAATTCACTGTTCAACTCATTTTGCCAGATTTTGCCATCAAAGGCATGGGTGTATAAGAATGGACTCACAATAAGCAGGAATGTCATTTTCACCCTTTCCTTCCACAGCAGCCAAATAGATGTGAGGCCTCCCACTGTCTATATAAGAAGGTGTAGAGGCGGCTTACTGTGTTTTTGGTAGTGGTTAGAGTAGGATCATTTTGTGTGCTAATTTGATGGAGGAGTTTGTGGAGTTAGCTTTCTTATGAGTCAGTGGAAGTTGTGTATTTCAGTTTACTGTTTTCCCTCTTCTGCTTGCCTGCTTACCACTCAAGAGCCATTGTTAGGGCTGCATTTGTGTGTCTGTCTGTGTTGGTGTGTATTATTTGTAGCTTCATACTTGTGCTGAGGGTTTTAGTTTAGGATTTTATTTTTCTCCTTTCCTTCCCCCAAATATCTGAACCTCCACTTTTTTCTTTTTAGTTTAGGTGCCTGATGGGCCAGTCTGGGTGCTGTAGTCAGTGCATCAACAGCAGCAGCAGGAACCCGACTGTAGGTGGCATTGGGTCACAGTAGGGCAACTGGCACAATCAGGACTGTGCCATATCTTTTTGCCACTGCTTTGCAACCCATACACTCGAGGCAGAGGCGGTGGTAGACTGGCTTACCCAGGCAACCTCTTCTGTAGCAGGCACTAGTGAGCAGCAGAAGGTGGTGTCACCTACCAGTTCAATGTTTTGGAACACCCCATCCCTCAATGTTTGCTTTTGAGGTGGACTTGGGCGCAGACACCCAGAATCTTTTTGATGACAAGACAGGAATGGGGGGCAGGGTATATTCATGTCTGATGAGGAAAAGGAGTTTGTGGCACAACTCACATAAGTAGGGTATATTAGGCAGAGTCCCCTAATGGCAGGGCAGTAGGTTGCTGCTGTGGGGTCAGACTCTAACATGCTGGATGTGGGTGTGGATGCCAGTGCCATGTACCAAGCAGGGTCTGGTCTGGGGCAGGGGACAGGCTACAGGGAAGCTCTGCACATCGTCCAGAGCCTCTGGGTGTATGGGTGGGCACCATCACCAGCCCTCAACAGCAGCCAAGGTCCACTTCAGCAGTGTGGGCATTTTCCATGTGCCAGACTGAGGACCAGTCTGTAGCAGTAGCATTCAGAAGCAGTGTGCCAGCTCTGCTGGCAGAAAGTTTGAAAGGGGCAGGCAAGGTCCCAAATGGGAACCTCTGCTTTAAGTTTCCATATGAGACATCATCACAGGATTATTTGCAAGGGCACCAGGGGGCACTGTTGCTTCTGGTCCACCTCCTCCCATTCCTCAGGGAAGAAGTGCTAGGCTGCTAGCTCTCTAATCTCTGTATCAAGGTAAGAGGATTCTGAGATTCACATTTGGAGGTGGCCACTGTGTAGCTCTGCCTCTTCTGCAGCCCCCTCTGCCTCCTCCTCACTGCCATCTTATGTGTGGCCCCTCCTTCAGTTCCTTGGCTGCAAAGTGCCTTTCTTCCCAAGCCACCTCCAAGTGCTAATGCTCAATGCTTGCTTGGCAAAGCTTCTTGGAGTACAGCTGCTACCCTATGAGCTAGTTGAAGCAGCCCCTTCTGACAGCTGATGGCTCAAGCTACCCCTAACTGGCGGATCCCCAGCCACCATTATTTGCCAACACTGTTGCCAACTATTTGGCTAATAGTGTTATGTTGTGTTGAATTATACTTGTATTGTAGGTTTGCATTATGTGAAAAGTGCAACCAAAAAAGTATAATGGATTTAGGGCCACTTGAATTGTCAAATTAGGTGCCAGCATAGTTGGCTAATTTCTTCTGGTTGAGGCCTACTTCTTCTAGCTCTAATTCTAATAATATTACTTCTAATACTGCCACATGGTTGGAAATTTTCTTCTGGTTGGACATCACCATTATAAATACACAATGCCCTGCCCTTACACTTGGAATGTTGACTGAGAAACAGTTTAGCTATTGTATTTGATACCTGCTGAGGATGGGGTATAATAACATCCCCCTTGGGACCCCCTGGGATACAGTCATGCACAGGAATATAAAGGAGAGGCTGTGGCTCAGACTGAGGAGGCCTTTTGGCTGTGTATCTTATAGAGGATCTGGAGTGATTTTAAGAGGCGTGACAGAATAAGGGCAGAAATAGAAAGTAGATTTATTTAAATAGAATAAATAGATTTAGCTTCTTTAACTGCAAAAAAGCCAATTTGATTCCTATTTATTTTGCAAAAGTGTGTTTAGAGGAATAGTTTAACATCAGTAACAGTTAACTGTCAAATAACAGAGAACAAGTAAATCAAATGGAGATTATCTGCTGCAAAAAAAAACTATTTTAATGGTGTTGCCTGCCCCATACCCGCCATCCTTATAGATGTTGGTTTTGATGTTCTTAAATCACACACCTCATCCTGTATAATTTGTACTGTACTTTACAAATGCAAGCTACATAGTTGCAAAGTCCATCAAGTTCAACCTCTACTAACTGTAGAGTTTAGTATCACAATAGCCTTTGATATTATGTCTGTCCTGTAAATCA
>CM044435.1:140669979-140688909 GCA_024363595.1 Xenopus borealis | reverse complement strand
AAGCACTTGTGAAAATTAGCACTTAGGAAATGTTAGCACTCGTGCCATGCCCCCAGACACTAGAGACCTTGGGCAAAATCATAAAGGAAATCAAGCTCATGATACAGGTAGATGACGGACTGTGAAATATATTCAGACCCCTGCTGGCAAACACATACCCACCTTACCTTAAAAAAACTCATTGTGTGTCACCAGTGGCCCATCTATCTACAAGTAAACAAGGTGTGAGACCTGCACTCAAATTTATTATCCAGGATAGGTACTTATGCCACATTGCCATCAGGAAGACATAACAAAGGGATCATTCTCATGCAAGACACCTATGCTGCCCTTTTTGCCATACAACCGGCTTCATCAGGGAAATAAGTGATGTGCACCCATTCCACCAAGTTAAATAGGTCAGTACCACGTTCTTTGTCCAGTATAGTGCTTCAGCATTTGTCGACATTGCTATTCATTGCATAGATCAATAGTGCCTCCTTTTGTAATAAAACATCTCCTTTTCCATTCCCCAATTCTGGTGGTTTGCTTGACTGCAATAAGTTTCATTACACTTATGTTGTCAATATAATGCTCATTTATATGTTGGGTATGCAGAGAGTGTGTTTTATTTTTTGTGGTGTTCTGGTGTGTATCCACCCTTGTTTTTTTAGCTGCATATATTATTAAGGGGCAGATTTATTAAATTCACATCGAATCGAATTTTAAAAAATGATTCAAATTAGAATTTTCGAATATTTTTTAATTCTACTTCGACCATCGAATTTTGAAAATTCGATCGATTCGAATAATTCGAAAAAATTCTATTAGAAGATTTGAATATTCGTCAGTCTAATTACTTGCCCTTTGCCACTTTAATTTGACTGCCTAGTTTGCCAGATTAAACCTACCGAATTGCTATTAATTCCTATAGGTTTTTTTTTTGATTTTTAGATGAAATCGTTCGTTCGATTGATTTTTTTTTATTCCATTGTTCGATTAGTAAAAACCTTCAAATTCGATATTTGAATCTGAAGGTTTCAAATTCAACCACAATTCGATTGGTTGAATTAGAGGGTGAATTCACCCTCTAATTCGACCAATAGTAAATCTGCCCCATAAAGTTCATTTTTAACACAGCTTAGTTAATGGAAGTACTTTTTTGGGTTGAAGCCAAAGGAACTGGGATGATGGGGGAGCGAGGAAAAGCACAGAATCGAGATGTTCCATACCATCAATCCCAAATAATTTTTTGGTATTTGTATGCTATTGTTTATAACCTTGTGGAAATATTTCACAAAGATAGTATTGAGCAATCACTTATGTGCACTCAGCATCTATTATGTTTAACATATGGAATATGGAAAAGCAAAAACTTTGTTGAATACTAAAATATCTTGAATAGTTTATTATAAACATAAATGATCAGATTTTCCTCAGGGATTGGCAATTATACCAAACCACAGAGTATATCAGTAGGTTTTCCAGCTTTGGTTGTTACTGCACAGGTTAATAAAAGGAGATCTGTTCTTCCCTGCCCAGTCAGTGTCTGCGGTGGTTCTTGGAGGGACAAATCAGGTGAGTAAAATATTCAAAGAACATCTTTCCTGTAAAGTGGTTTTACTGGAAAGAAATTGTGTTAAAAGGATTGTGTTAGCAAAATGGCAGGAGAAATGCAGAGCAGGTTACACATTGGGAGAAGCTCATGGACATCTTCCTATGGTTCCACAGTATCTGGGGCAGTATTATGAAAGATACGTTTCATCCATTAGCTTAGGAAAACTCAGGTTCTAGAATTCCCTACCAAGAGGGGGCGGGGGGGGGAGATGAGTGATTCATTGGTGGGGATTAAAGATAATTTCACCATGGGGTTCTATACTGTTAGGTCAATGAGGTTATTGGATACCCTACCAAAGAGAAGTGGAATGAGTGATTCATTGGTGGGGAGAAAATGAGATCACACCATCAGCATAGGAAGGTATTCTTTACTTTGAGTTTAATCAGGTCATGGGATTCCCTACAAAGTGAGGGGGAATGAGTGATTCATTGCAAGACGCACAGGAGATTTCACCACTGTAAGGGCAGTAATGTTATAGGAACACACGTAGGAAAGGTTTTTGTTCCATAAAGAGGTTACCAAGTAATGGGGTGTATGGGGGACAAGTCATTCATTATTAGGATGCTAACAGTTTCTTAACATAAGGGTAGTTTGTGATATAATTCCACATTGAGGGAGTAAGAGTAATTGATTTGTTGGATATTTGATGTCATGGCTTTGTAGAAAGAAGAAGATTATCAAAGAAATGTACTTGTATTTACAGGGGCAGATTAATACACAGACTCCCCTAGGCCTAGAGGAGCAGTGTGATCAGGGGCTCATCTAGCTTTTTTTCAATTGTTATTTCTATTTTTATTTTTTTTATATTTATTTTTATTTGTGCTGCTCGGTCCAGTTGTGCAAGTTGTGCACACCTCCTGGGAGAAGAAGACCCAGTTTGGTGTAGAAAGCTTGGGTGTACATGTGCCTGGATCTGAACCCAGCAGTAGACTCCAAGTGGGGTAATGTGGATGTACAGAGTTGATGGTGGTACAGTTGAACATTTGGGGGAAAGGGAGTTGCTGCTACTGGAGAGGAGAAAATCATGGAAAAGGCAGGAGAAATCCCTGATGGCTCAACAATTAGACTATACAGAGGCAACTATAGCCACCATCAGCAATATTTTCAGAAATCTGCATCATTAATGATTTATAGTTTTTCTTCTTAATGTGTCTGTGCCAGCCTTGCAGAGACGATTCTCCATTTCTGTTTTTTTTTAACAGCTTTTATAATAAAAACTCAGCACTGGGCATAATTTCATTCCATAAAATATCCAATCTTATAGTCCATTTTAGGACTGGTGGTGACATCTATTCTACATTTGAGGTCATTGTACCTACAGAGATTCTGATATGAAGGTTGGGGAATTCTGCTTTTTGCAACGGAACCCCCCACATCAAAGTTGAAACAGTCTGTAAACATTATATAATGTGAGTGAGAGAGTAAATGTTATTCTTGCTGATAATATTTATATTAGACTGTAGGATTTTGGTTTGGATATAAAAAAGAAAGGATTTATATCTATATATAACACTTCTTTGAATAAAGCCATTCACATTATTTTCAGCAATGACTGCAACCATTACAGCAGATCTTTCTCTCAATTCTATGGGAAAAACAAGCATGATTTGTATAACAGAAATCCCCAGTGAGTTAAATGAAAAATAAAGATGATGGAAAAGGAAACAGTTGTTGGTAAATGTAAGTAAATTGGAATATAGACGAAATATTGTTTATGTTCCCAATAGACAATGCTTGAGAAGAACCAGACATTGGTCAGTGAGATTATTCTCCTGGGATTTCAGAATCTCCACAACTTCAAGATTCCCCTGTTCTCTCTGTTTCTTTTGATTTACATTATGACAGTTTGGGAGAACATCCTCATCATAGTGTTGGTGTCATCCAGACTTAACTTCCAGTCCCCCATGTACTTCTTTCTCCAGCAGTTGTCCCTATGTGATCTCCTAAACTCCACTGTTATTGTACCAACTCTGCTCCGAACTGTAATTAATGGAGGAGCCACTGTATCATTTATTGGCTGTATTACTCAGTTTTCTTTTTTCTCTGTCCCAGGAGCTTTTGAGTGTTTGCTTCTAGCAGTAATGTCCTATGACAGATATGTGGCCATCTGCATCCCACTGCGTTACACTTCTATAATGTCCCACCGGGTTTGTGTTTCATTCATTCTGATATCATGGACTATGGGGTTTGGCATTGGAGTCATTTCGGTGAATCTAATAACAACGCTACAGTTTTGTGATCGAAACACCATTAATCATTTCTTTTGTGATTTCTTTCCCCTTCTTGGGCTTGTTTGCTCAGATACTTCTTTTGTTCAAATAGAAGCAATCATACAGTCATTCCCTGTGGTTTTATTTCCCTTTATACTGATCATTGTATCATATATGTGTATTGTCCATGCAATCCTAAAGATAGTGTCCAATACTGGGAGACAAAAAGCCTTCTCCACCTGCAGCTCCCACTTGGCTGTGGTCTCCATATTTTATGGGAGTATAATTGCTATTTATGTGGTTCCTCCCACAGAACAGTCACAGACTATAAGCAAAGTTCTTTCTCTGATGTTTACTTTGGTGATCCCTATGACTAACCCCATTATCTACAGCCTGAAAAGTACAGACATCAAAGAAACCCTTAAAAAAATCAAAGAAAAGGTAAGTGGAATTTATTAGTACAAGGAAATGAAATGAGATTCATGAGATATGTTTTATAATTTATTCTTTAGTGGTTATTTACTAAACTCTGGTTGATCTTTTTAGGTCAAAGTTCAACAAACTCTATTTGTTCAGATTTAATAAAGACCAATGCAGTAAAAAGCCGGGATCTTAAAATCTGCCATCTCAGACCTGCCGAGGCTTTTTATAAGTCAGTAGCAGAGGTCCCTGTATGATTTCTATGGTCTGTGCTGGAATTAGCCCAAAAATTCAATCATTTCATGTTTTTCCGGCAGAAGTCCGAAAAATGAAATTGAGCTTTTAATAAAAATTAAGGTAAAATTGGGTATTGGATGGTTGTGGTTTTATTTATTTTAAAAATGAGATAAATGTTAGACACAAAATACTACACAAAGTCACACAATTACCACATTACAAAATATATAAAGATTATGTAAAATGATGTGACTTCCAAAGGACCCATCACAGCTGGTAAAACAGTCCTCTCTTCTGATGAGTTGGAATCATTTTGCACAAATTGGGGAGCAATCTAAGCACATTTGCTCAATAGTGTTTTGGGGGTATGACACAAATAATCCAGTTGTGTTGCTTGAAAAAACTCTCTAGGATCAACATCACATTGTAGCAAATCCCATCTGATGTTAAAATCTTACTCCATGTTTATTGTTTATGCAACTGGAGCAGGAAACGCATATTTATATCCTAGAACAGTGATCCTCAACCAGTAGCTCGTGAGTAACATGTTGCTCTCCAAGCCCTTGGATGTTGCTCCCAGTGGCCTCAAAGCAGGTGCTTATTTTTTAATTCAAGGATTAGAGGCAAGTTTTGGTTGCATAAAAAACAGATGTCCTGCCAAACATGCTCTCCTGTAGGCTGCCAGTCCATATAGGGGCTACCAAAAAGCCAATCAGAGCTCTTATTTGACATCCACATGGACTTTTTCATGCTTGTGTTGCTCTCCAACTCTTTTTTACATTTAAATGTGGCTCACGAGAAAAAAAGGTTGGGGACCCCTGTCCTAGAACAACTATACAGCCTTCTGTCATCCGTCCTAATGTTTAATTTCAAATTGGGAATTTTCTTGCATATGCAACGAAGAGAACCATTGAGCTCCATGGTACATTTTTGTGGCTGATTTAAAGGACAAGGAAAGGTTATTTGTCTGTTGTAACAAACATTCCTAATTGACTTACTGTAAATTGCAAAGCAATTGTTCAAAACTCAGTTAATTGTATTGCTTCAAGAGAATTCTGCATTGAGGTAAGGCACAGCAAGATAGAAGGGTTTGAGACGAGAGGTGGCAATGGATATGGATGGTGTGAAGAAAGGGTTGCTCTGAGAAGAGCAGAGAAGATGACCAGGAACATATGATGAGACAAGAGAGGAGATGTAGTGAGGAGCAGAGGAGTGAAGGGCTTTGAATGTTAGTAGAAGGAGTTTATATGTTATCCTTTGCTTAACAGACAGCCATGCTAAGGATTTTAGCTGGGGTTGAGCAGGTTCCCTTTTAGGAGAGAGCAGAAGGATCCTGGTAGCAGAGTTTAAGATTGATTGGAGGGAAGAGAGATGGGAGTCAGGAAGACCGGTTAGGAGGAGATTGCAATAGTCTAAACAGGATTAAATAAGGGCATGGATTAGTGTTTTGGCTGTTGTTTGTGAGAGAAATTGGTGTCTCTTGGCTATATTGAGGAGGAAGAAATGACTATTCAAAGATGAGAGTTAACTGGGTTAATGGTCATGCCATTAATAATTATGGTGAAAGGAAGAGAAGGGATTGGTATGGGTGGAAAGATCGTGAGCTCAGTCTTACAAAGCTGAGCTTGAGTTCATCCAGGAAAAGATAGCTACTAAGTCTGTTATCTGGGTTTGAATGTCAGCAGTTAGTGACGGAGTGTCTAAATATATCTGAATATCATCAGCATACAGGTGATATTTAAGGCCAAATGAAGATATAAGGTCTCCTGAAGAGAAAGTGTACAAGTAGAGCAACAGAGGACCAAGTACAGAACTTGAGACACCCCCATATTAAGATGAACAGGAGGAGAGGATTTGTTTGCAAAAGTAACAGAGAAGGAGTGATCAGAATAGTAGGAAGAGAACCAGGAAGCAGCTTGATCATGGATACCAATTGAAGGGAGAACTTGCATTCGAACAGAATGGTTAACAATATTAAAAGCAGCAGATAAGATCAGGATAAGGCCATTTGGCCTTAGCAGTCTGGAGAGCATTTGTAACTCTACATAAGGAAGTCTCAGTGGAGTGTCCAGGTTAAAAGCCAGACTGCATACGGTCAAGCAGATAATTGGTGCAGAAAAAGTTAGTAATATGGGAGAAGATGAGACGTTCCAGAGGTTTAGAGACTAGCGGTAAGAAAGTATGACAGGGGAGTAGTTAGACAAGATGGGTCCAATGTAGCCTTTTCCAAGGATGGGCTTGACACAGGCATGTTTGAATAATTAGGGGATGTAGCAGAAGTTAGTGAGGAATTGAATATATGAGTAAGTACTGGAGTAAGGACAGGAGCACATTATTTTAGTAGAGGTGATGGGATAGGATCAAGTGAGAAAGTTGATGATGGAGAGGGCAGAAGAAGTTTAGAGACTTCAGGCTCAGATATACAGTCAAAAGAGTTTAAAATGGAAATAGAAGCTTTATAAGAGTTAACTTTACTTTCAAAGAAGTCAGCAAAGTCCTAGGGGTATGTTCAGGTGTGAGCATATAATTTGCATTGTAGTGCTGTTGTGGAGCCTGGGATAGGGTAGATGAATTATGTTAACAAGATTAGTATTATTCTGCCAGTGTATCTTCAAATTACATCTTACTATACTGGAAGTCTGTCAGATTTCTTTATCAATAATAAATGCAAAATGCAGTGTACAGGTCCATGGTGCAGATGGATTTTGAACAAGCTCTGTAGATGAAATTCCAGTCGCTTGGGTTCCAATCCAAGTTCTAACTCCATATGTAAAACCTCATACACTCCAGTTCTAACTCCATACTTAAAGCCTCATACTTTAAGCTTGCAATCCTGCAAGCCTAGTCCCTGCAAGCCTTCCCCAGAGTGTGTCTAAATTTAAAGAGAGTCAGACTAGCAGACTAGATATTAGGGTAAGAGGGAGTGACAGATCATTCAGATTTAGTTAACACCTGACATCAACAGAGCAGACAGACTGGTACCAGAATTAAGCACAGGAGGTGTAAATGTAAGGAAATTAATGGAGAATTACCACTTTAATCTAGCAAAGCAGGATTTAAATGGGGTTGCAGACTGAGTCAAAGAGAGAGGCACAACACATGAATTGAAAAATTACCTGTGATTGAAAGTTGTCCAAGGAGGAAAACTGTGAAACCAATAGTCAGAGAAAGGTATGAAAGGTGAGGCAAAAGTCCAGTAAATAAGGCCTTCATTTATATTGGGTATGAAGGCTAATGTTGTTTCTAATACTACTACATCTTTGGCAAATTTATTCTGGTTGGGGTCTGTCAAAGACCCTGATAATTTTACTTCTAATACTGCTATGAATTTGGCAAATTTCTTTGGGTTCGGGCCTAATTCTTCTAATTCTAATAATGTTGCTCGTAATACTGCTGCTGCTGTTGCTACTAAAGCCACATAATTGACACATTTCTTCTGGTTGAGGAATGTGTCTTATAATTCTAGTAATGTTGTCTCTAATACTGCAACATGATTGTAAAAATTTGTTCAGGTTGGGTCTGTCAAGGCTCCTAATCATTTTACTTATAATACTGCAGCATTGTTGGCAAATCATTTTCAGGTTGGGGCCAATCTTTGGATTCCACAGAGCCGGAAAGGAGAGGGCTTCTGGGGTTCCTGCGCCCCCTTATTTTGATAATGCCAGCAATATGTTCTAGAAATAAGCTATCAACATCTTTTTTCAGAAGCTATAGCATGCTACCCAGGTGTCCTCCCATTCTAATATCTTTCTATACAATGTTGTGACAAAGAAAGCATGCTGAGCATGCCACATGCCGTCAAACGCTAGGGGTCATTAGAGGCTTCCTTTATTCTGGTCCATAATACAGCCACAATGCAAGCGGAGGTTGAAAGCTGCTAGCAGCATGGTGCCACGGAAGCATGCCTGGCCTATGGCTCAGAGGTAGTTGGATCCAAACCATTCTCTGCTAAATCATTTTGCCGGGCTAGGGAATGACCAAAAATCTGAGTTTAAATCCATTGTTGAGAGCAAATAAGGGAGGGTTTTGAGGGAAATGGTTTTGAGGCTGAATGGTGGCAGACCAATTGATTTCTCCCGCAGCCCTCGAAAAATATGTTATTCACCAAGGACTGCCTCTACAAATGAGGCATCTCATTTTATCTCCTTAAGTTAGAAGTTTAGGTGCCTCATTCAATTGAGGTGGTAGTCCTCCCCATGGCATGTGGGGCAGTAGGTGCCTTGGCAATGGCGAGGGGGTAGCAGAGAGGTACAGAGTGAGTGTGCTGGGCCCCTAACCCAGAAGTTGATGGATTTAAATCGTTCTCTGCTAGTGTCTTTTTTTGCCAGGCAGGGAAAAAACAGCCTAGAATCTGGGTTTAAATCTGGTGTGTAGACCAAATAAAGGAGGTTTCTGATCAAATAGTGGATGGCCAACTATAACATTCTAGGCAACCTTCTGTGTGGTACTTTATCAATGGCTTTAGCAAAGTCTGAGTAGATCACATCCTTTGCCATCCCAGAATTGAGGTTCCTGCTCAGCCACTCATAAAAGGCAATTCCATTATTCTGGCAAGATCTGTTATGCCTAAAATGCCATGCTGGCACAAACTCAATGAAGTCAAGTATCTTATCCTTTAACAGCCCTCCGAAAATCTTTCCTACTACTTACGTCAGACTAAATGGCCTACAGTTCTGAGGCTGAGAATGGGATGCCTTTTATATATAGCGGAATCATATTAGCAATTGGAAAGTCAATAAGCTTTGGAAATCACAGAGCTAAGTAGTTTAGGATGGTGCACCCAATATTTTATTTTATGAGCACCACTTTCCTGCCTCAAATCCACACTGAACCCAATGGTGCTGTGGCTTAGATGGTTAAAGCACCTGTGTTATAAACAGGAGATTCTGAGTTTGTAAAGCAAACTTAAACTCAACCAAAATGATGCTCCTGATTCTTTTCTTCCGAATTCCTTTAAAATGCTCTGCTCCTTTTGCCATGCACTGCTGACACACTGTCCATGCACTTCGGACACACCGACAATTAAGTGCCTCAAAATAAAATGTCTAGAAATGAGACCTATTTCTTCCTAGCAGAGTTAAGAAGAGAAATTGTCCTCCAGCTACTGCAAGCACGCAAAAGTGGTAGTGCGGCCGATTGGTCTAAGGTGCTGGATTAAGGCTCCAGTCTCTTTGGGACTGTGGGATTGAATCTCTCTGCTGCCAATGCTTTGTGCATAAAGAGACAAAAGCTGGGAAATGCCATGCAGATACCACTATGTGCTCATAAGGCAGAAAACCCTAGAAGTAATTGCCAACTGACCCTGTGGACTTCATCCAGGTACTTTAAAAAGAACCTTCACTGGTACTGAAATTGTAAAAAATAAAAATGCGTGGAGGCCAAGGTGAAGAAGAAGAGTTTTAATGCAGACCTGTCCCATTTGCTCTCAGGGAAAGGAGACAAGGCAGAAATGACCGTCCGTCCATCAGCTGTTTAATGTAAGAACGGTCCGCACACGATTGTTTGCAGTTGGGGAATATGCCCCTTTTATTTATACTACCAACATATCAACGTTTCAGGGGGTACAACCTCCCTTCATCAGTCCAACCTTCCCCACGTAGCAAAGTGCTTTTTCACTTATTCAGGAAAAGGTTATCATAAAATGAATATGTCAGTGGAGCCCTTGGGCAGGCCAGGAGTTGTATAAGCCTTTCTCTAGGAGGGCCTCATCCAGGCTGAGGGTTTCTAATGAAACTGCTCCGGTTTAATGGGATATTGTCATGATTTTTATGGTGAAGTCTTTCATTCTAAATGACACTGTTTACATTACAAATACTTCAATCAACCATATGAAACATTATTCCTACACCAACAAATACATTTTTTGTTTGTTTTTTTTTCTTTCTGATATTGTAAATAGCTTTGTATTTACTGGTATTATTTGTACAAATGCTATTTTATGACATACATTTTATTATATTATTTTCTTACCCCTTACCCCCTCACCTTCCATCCTTAATGCCCACTATTCTTGTTTATTGTACACTGTCAATTAGATTAATTAAAAAAAAAATACCTTGTCTCAGTGGAGTCTCAGAACCCTCATTTCATGAAACGACCAGCCCAACATACAGACACCAGTATCAGTCTGTAGAACAGTGGATCACACATTCTCTTCTACATTTCTCTACTAGATTTTATGCCAATTACTTTTCCTTTCTTTGTTCATTGAGATTCACTGCAACCACACAGTATGTCTTCTCTAGCTGCACAGTCATTTCTTGTGAATCTCATCTCTACCCCCCCTTAAATTAAAATAAATAAGAGTTTATCCCAATCTTTTCCCAAAAACTTAAGTATTTGGGCAAGCATTTTTGTTTTGAAATATTTCTTATTTCAGCTCTGAGGTAATGGATATCCTTATAATCTAAGTCCACAACTGTAACATGTTTTGAGAAAAGGTTGTAATTTGTGCTCAATATATTCTCTCAATATAATACATGCCTGGGGAAACTTTTTTCAAGTAATATTTTTGCTTTCACACTGGAAAAATATTTTTGCACAAAAAATATTACTGTAAAACTGTAAATTCGCTGGCCTACCCAAAAGTGTGAAAAAGTTGTAGGAGGAGTAAGAAGGAGTAAGTAGAAGCAAGTACATTTTTGCTGAGTTAGTAGATCCACCCCCAGTGTCCTAGGTTAAACTCACAAATGTCTTTATTTTATTGTTCATACTGTTAGGAAAATCTTAACTCTCTGTAATATATACTGTTCAAAGTTGTCCGTGTCATTTGAAAAAAAAATTATCACAAAAGTTCTTGATTTATTAAAACATCTTGTAAATTCTAATGAATAATATTGGGAACAGAAATTAATCAGAGTTTTATTTAAATTTATTTAAAGTTATTTTCCTAAATGTAGAAATGACATGGGAAAAATGAATGTGATAGGAAAAAAGTAAATCCTACTTATTAATATTATATTTGCAAATGTTTCCTCTCATATTTGAAACATTTATAAATCTGCCTCTGAGTCTCAAACACCACCAACAACGACTCTTAGAAATACAAAGGAAAAACTAAATAGTCAAGTTCAACTTGAGACAAATTCCTGGAATGTATTTTTGTTCTGCAGGGATACTAGGTAAAACAGTAATAATTACCCACCCAGACTATTATCAGAGAGTTTCTCAGTGGACTGGTAATTAACTTTATCAACTTCTCTCTGCTCGACAGGACCAGGACGTTATAGGAAGAGCTAAAATGAGACTCAGTTTTCATGGTTAATACTTAAAATAATGAACAAATATTTCTTACAGAAAACAGTAGGCAAAAAATATGTCCAGCACAAGCCATTTTTTTTTCATTCATGTTGAAAAAGGCATTTAGGGCTCATTATGTTTGCAGGGATTGTGGGATTATTTCTGGCACTCCTGTCTCCTTCTACACTACAAACACAGAGAGGAAGGTTAATTGGCTACTGAAACAATTGGCTGTACTGTGTGTTAATCTGATCTGGACCTTATATTGTAAGCTCACTGGGGCAGGGACTGAAGTGAATTTGACTGGGACCTTAGATTGTAAGCTCAGTGGAACAGGGGCTGTTGGAATGGGATAGGGACCTTAGAGTGTTGGGTAACGGGGGCAGGAAATGATGGGAATGTGACAGAGACCTCAGATTTTCAGCTAACTGGGGCAGGGACTGATGGGAATTTGATAGAGACCTCATATTGTAAGCTCACTGGAACAGGGACTTATTTGAATGGGATAGAGACCTCATATTGTAAGCTCACTGGAACAGGGACTGAATTGAATGGGATAGGGACCTTAGATTGTTTGCTTGCTGGGGCAGGGACTGATGGAAAAACGTTAGGGATGTTTGATCGCAAGCTCACTGGGGCAGGGACTGATGGGAATCTTATAGGGAGCTTAGATTTTCATCTTATTGAGACAGTGACTGATCAGAATGTGATAAGGAGCACAGATTGTAAGCTCACTGGAACAGGGACTGAAGGGAATGTGACAGGGACCTTAGGTTGTTAACTCAATGGTCAGGAGCAGATGGGAATGTGATGGGGACCTTAGATTGTAAGCTTATTGTGGCAGAGGCAGATTGGAATGTGGTAGGTAACAAAAGGAGTTTGATAGTGTTTAGCATGTGAGGGAATATAGGGACAGTTTATTCAGGGACTGGTCCATTACATCTTGGAGTCAGGAACCACTGCCCCCCCCCCACCCCGAGGCAAATTGGAGAGGCTTCAAAAATGTTTTTTGCCTTCCTCTGGATCAACTAGCAGTTTGCTAGGTTATATATAGTTTTAATAGATTTTGATGGATGTGTGTCTTTTTTGCCACTATGAGAAAAATCACCAATTGATTCTAATGCATTTGGAGTAAGAAAACACATATATTATAGGCAAGTTGTACATCTAATGCATAAGTAAGTTTCTTTTTTACTTTTTGTTACTTTCTTATTTCTTAAAGGAAGTCCTTTACCCCAATCATATTTCAGAATGTCATTTAGGGAAAGTTCCTCAGACTTGTAAACGTTATTTGCTGTTGTGACAAATCTGTTACAGAGCTCATGTATTATAATGATTTATTCACTGATGCATTGTGATGAGCACATTTTTTCACCTGTTATGGATTCGAAATCTGTGATTTCACCCCCACAGACAAATTTATTTCCAAATTCTCACTAAATTTTAATTTACATTATCCTGGCACTTGACACTTTTCAATGCTAAGGGGCAAATTTACTATTATTCCCCATAATTAGTTCGACCAAATTCGCAATTTGATAAGTATTCGACCATCGAATGGTTTTGGGTTATAATTTTGTTCGATATCTGATTTCTTGATGAATCGTACGATTGGATACCGATCATTCGATTTCACAAAAAATCGTGAAATTTCATTAGAGCGTCCCAAAAATTTGTACGATTCGAACGATCGAACGCTCCAATCATACGAAGGGTATTCGAGCAAGACTTGGCCTCAGAAGCCTATGGTGAGCTTCCCATAGGCTTCTATTACAATTGAGTAGGTTTAATTTGGCGAAGTAGGCAGTCGAATAACTTTAAAATTTTTATTTCTTGATCGAAGAGGCCAAATTTCACAAAAAAATCGTATGATCGTTATTCAGTCGAATTCAATCGAGCTTCGATCATTTCACGTGAATTTCCGTTATTGAATGTGACTATGATATCTCACACACAGTTTCCATTATCAGGCTGACTAGTGTCTCTTTATTTCTGCTGGGAAAAGTAGAAGCTAGAACATGATGTTTTGCCTTCAGTGGACCTCTTCCTTTAGTGAAGTTCATTTAAAAAGGAATACCACCCAAACACATCAAAAATGTTTTGAAAAATAAACACAGGGGCAGATTTACTAAGGGTCGAATTTTATAAGTAAAAAAAGGTGAAAATTTACACCCTCGAAATTTTTTATAGGGCTTTTTCATTTGAAAATTGACCTATTTTGATCAAATAAGCCCATTTTTGATCGAATAAAAAATCGTTTGAATCGTTCTATTCCATCAAACGATTCTCCGTAAAATCCTTTGAATTCTTGGAACTTACAACATTTTTCAGAACAGGTCCTATGAGGTCCCCCATAGGCCAAAATAGCAGTTCAGCAGCTTAAAGTCGAAGGACTTTTAAAGGGCAAATACTTTGAAATTAAAAAATTCAAATTTTCTTAATTAGAATAAAATTTTTGGCTATTCGATAGTCTAAGTAGCCCAAAATTCGAATTTTAAAAATTCTAATTTTATTAGAATTTTCACTTCGACCTTTAGAAAATGTGCCCCACAATGTTTAGCAACTTTACAATATCCATCAATTAAAAAATGTGCTTTTCATGATTTTAATGTAATAATATGGTCTTGAATAGTTACCTAAGCCTGGCCCCTTGTTCTCCTGCTGACCTGGCAGACTACTTTCAGACTCATATTATTCATACTTTGAAACAAATTACAATGATCGGTATAATAGCGGTTTCTGTGTTGTGTCAGGCTCTTTAACAAATTAAGGTTCGAAAGCCAGAAATTGTTATACATTTTTGTAAAGAGCTGTGTAACACAAAGGTACAATATAAACACTGATGATGAGTTGATAAAGATGATAATTTCATTGTTTTGCTGTTGTGTTCTATGTGAAACACTTATCAATCAAAGAAAATAGTATATTGAACAATAACATATATTGTCTTTTTTTGTTTCATATCATATATAATTAAAACATTGGTAACTACACAAACACATTATTTTATTACCCTCAAGGATTGATTATACAAGAGTCTCCTGGAGAATTCTCAGTAGGTTTCTCATCTGTGGATGTTACTGCACCGGTTAATAAAAGGAGATTCGGTCTTCCCCATGCAGTCAGTATCTGGGGCAGTTCTGGTAGGTGCAGATCAGGTGAGTATAATATTCCAAGAACATCTTTCCTGTAAAGTGATTTCATTGGAAAGAAATGGTTGAGATTGTGTTAGCAAAATGACAGGAGAAATGCAGAGCAGGTTACACATTGGGAAAAACTCATGGACATCTTCCTATGGTTCCACAGTATCTGTGGCGGTTCTGGTAGGTGCAAATAAGGTGAGTAGAATATTCCAAAAACATCTTTCTTGTAAAGTGATTTCATTGGAAAGAAATGGTTGGGATTGTATTAGAAAAATGTCAGGAGAAATGCAGAGCAGGTTACACATTGGGAGAAACTCATGGACATCTTCCTATGGTTCCATTTAGTCTTTATCTTCTCTTTTCTTTATGTGCTATTGGTTATTTTATACACACATAGTCTACTTAATTGAAATCTTATTTGGAAAATATGTTCTCTGATACTGTTACTTTATCTTTAGCAATATTGTAATATTTCATTTCATTAATTTTAGGTCATCATTTGACTTTATTTTTACATGAATCTATCTTTATCCTTATTCCTGATACAAAATAAGTTCTAGATGGAAATCAAAATCTGTTTTTTAAGGATGTTTCTGAAATATATATATATATTTTTTTATATTGCAGATATAAACATATAACTAAGTAAATATTTTTTTCCTGAAGAACGTGTTTTTATAAAAGTGAAAAAAATAAATCTGTTGGGAGGAAGAATCCATTCAAAGCATTTCTGAATCAGGCGAGAATAATATTCCAAGGACATCTTTCTGTAAACGGATTTCATTTGAAACAAATGATTGAGATTGTGTTAGTAAAATGCCAGAAGAAATACATAGCAGGTTACACATTGGGAGAAGCTCATAGACATCTTCCTATGATTCCACAGTATCTGGGGGGAGGGGGTCTGGTATTTGCTATTAGGATGCATTTATATTTCTCTCCAACTCTCCAAATAACCAATGAACGATCCTTCCATGGGATTACAGAAGGTATTTTTCATGCATTAACTTAGGAAAAGTAAGGTTATGGGATGTCCTACCAAGAGAGTCTGATGTGTAAAATGAGTGATTCTTTGTTGGGGAATCAGCATAGGAAGGGATAATTTACTGTAAGGGCAGTTAAGTTATGGGATTCCCTACCAAGAGAGGATGAATGAGTGATTCATTGGTGGGGAGGAAAGGAGATCTCACATAAGCATAGGAAGGGATAATTTACTGTAAGGGCAGTCAGGTTATGGCAGGGGTGCCCAAAATGTATATCGGGATCTACCAGTAGACCTTTAGCTGGTGATCTGTAGATCTCAAGACACTGTCTATATCCCCCTCCTGTTTCATTCTTTTCATTCAGACATTTATTATGCTATGGTTACATAGGATATACAGTAGTTGCTTGGCAAGCATAGCAATATACATTCTCTCATCAATCATATTTAAGTAATATTTTCCATGGAACAGAATGCGAACTGCTTTTATGTTGATCATAATGGCACAACATGACTAGAAGTAGACCTTGTATTAGTAAAGTATGTGCACTTCTGGGTTATGGGATTCCCTACCAAGAGAGGGGAATGACTGATTCATTGGTGGGGAAAGAGGCAAAGGAGATATCACCCCTGTGAGGGCAGTAATGTTAATGGAACAAACATAAGGGGGTTTGAACCATAACAAGGTAACAAAGGAACAGGAGATAAGGGGGGATAAGCCCTTCCTTATTAGGAGGAGAAAGGAGATATCATCAGCATGATAACTGTTTCTAACATAAGGGCAGTCGGTGACACTATTGCATACTGAGGGAGCTGGTAGGATTAGTTGATTGGTTGGAAATTTGATGTCATGGCTTTGTCGAAAGAATAACTGACCAATACTAACTGATTATTAAACAAATGCACTGAACAGGGGCAGATTAATACACAGGCTGTACTAGGCTGTAGCCTAGGGGAGCAGTGTGAGCATGGGCCCATAAAGCTATTTTTCAATTAAAAATTTTTTCCAAATATTTATTTTTATTTGTGCTGCTGAGTTGATCATGCACACCTGCTGGGAGAAGAAGACCCAGCATGGTGTAGAAAGCTTGGGGGCATATGTGCCTGGATCTGTGTGCATCTGAACCCAGCACTAGCATCCAAGGGGGGCCTATGTATATATATTTATAGAGTTGCTGGAGGTAGAACATTTTGTTGAAATGGATATGCTGCTACTGGAGAGGGAAATTCTGTGAAAAGGCAACTGCAGGAGAATTAGAGATAGGTCAACAATTAGACTATACAGAGACAACTATAGCTACATTCAGCCATACCAATCTGCAGCATTAATAATATATTTTTTTTATCATAAATGTTTATGTGCCACACCTCACACATATTTGGTAAAGATACAGCCTTTCAGAGACAATTTTTCATTTGTCTATATTTACCAAGTTTATAACAAAAACTCATCAATGGGCATCATTTCATTCCATAAAATAGCCAAACTGTTTCCATCGTGAGTCCTCCTCTCTCCATAAATGTGGCACCTTTAGCAGAACTTAAAAGAAACTGCAGACCCCCTATTGTGCTAGCCCACATATCAGCCGTATTGTGTTCAGCAGTCACTGCAATCACCCTAGATGTTCTATCCTATGGATCATCTTAAAACTGGTGGTGACATCTATTCTACCGGTGAGGACATTCTAAAGAGATGTAGGTTGCTATTGAACCCCCCAAATATATGTTGAATGTAGAAGAATAGTCTATAAACATTATAGAATGTGAGTGGTAGAGTAAATGTTATTGCCCCACAATGCAGCAAATCCCATCTGATGTATCAGTCTTACTCCTTTACTGGCAGGATTTATATAACAACTTGTAAACTTTAAGAAAGTCATGCAGTAGCCTTTACAGTAGATCTTTCTCTCAATTTCATGGGAAAAGGAGTATGACATTTGTATAACAGAAATCCTCAGTGAGTTAAATGAAAAAGCAAGATGATGGAAAAGGAAACAGTTACTGGTAAACGTAGGCAATTGTGAAAATGGATTAAACTTTCAATCGTTTTTTTTTTTTCCGATAGACAATGCTTGAGAAGAACCAGACGTTGGTCACTGAGATTGTCCTTTTGGGATTTCAGAATCTCCACAACTTCAAGATTCCCCTGTTCTCTTTGTTCCTTCTGATTTACATTATGACAGTTTGGGAGAACATCCTCATCATAGTGTTGGTATCATCCAGCCGGAAACTCCAGTCCCCCATGTACTTCTTTCTACAACAGTTGTCCCTCACTGATCTACTGGAGTCCACAAATATTGTGCCCATCCTGCTCCAAACTGTAATAAATGATGGAGCTGTATTGTCCATTGCTGGTTGTATAACACAGTTGTATTTTTGGGCAGTCTCAGAATTTTTTGAGTGTTTCCTTCTAGCAGTAATGTCCTATGACAGATATGTGGCCATCTGTATCCCACTGCGTTACACTTCTATAATGTCCTACAGGGTTTGTGTTAAATTAATTCTCATGGCATGGGCTATGGGTTTTGGCATTGCAGGCATTTCAATGAATCTATTAACAATGCTGAAGTTATGTGATCGAAACACCATTAATCATTTCTTTTGCGATTTCTTTCCCCTTCTTGGACTTGTTTGCTCAGACACTTCTTTTGTTGAAATAGAAGTAATCATACAGTCATTCCCTGTGGTTTTCATTCCCTTAGTACTCATAATGGTGTCATATATGAGTATTGCTCATGCAGTCCTAAAGATAATGTCCAATACAGGGAGACAAAAAGCCTTCTCCACCTGCAGCTCCCACTTGGCTGTGGTCTCCTTATTTTATGGGAGTATAATTGCTATTTATGTGGTTCCCCCCACAGAACAGTCACAGACTATAAGCAAAGTTCTCTCTCTGATGTTAACTTTAGTGATCCCTATGGCTAACCCCATTATCTACAGCCTGAAAAGTACAGACATCAAAGAAACCCTTAAAAAAATCTAAGAAAATGTAAGTTGAATCTATTAATACAAGAAAATGAAATGAGATGTTTCATTGTTTATTGTTTTTTACCAGTAGGTCTTCCCAGCTGACACAAGGTCACCCATTCCAAGTAGAAGAAA
>CM044435.1:140620462-140652249 GCA_024363595.1 Xenopus borealis | reverse complement strand
GGGGGGGGGTAGTTTAGCTCATGGCTAGGACCATGGGTATGCCCACACCTGCATTTCCTCCCAATAAGTCATCATTTACACATTTTGCATCTTGAGGCATCAGGTAAATTCTCCTCCATTACCTGGGAATCATCCCTCTGTGTCCACACACAGGTAAATAAAAAAATAAACAAAAAATACAAAAGAAAAAACAAAAACTGTTTTTGATCTCTCAAAATTCACCAAAAAAGAGTGGGAGATCCTACCTCATGTCCAGTACGACAAAAAATAAATGTGGTCTTATAGGTCATGATTAATTTTGATTGGCTATGTTATAGGTCCTACCTCCAGGTGTGGGAGGGGCAATACCCTATGAGTACTAACATGGAGGGATGTAGAAGAAATTATATTTCGGTCACAGAACTGCAGCGTTGCTATTAGATTTACTGTAAACATTGCAATGCCGAATCCTAGAGCTCCTGTCTGTCAGGCTCTGCTGGGATTCAAGGCTGGGACCTTTGGGGTTCTGACTCGATGCTGTAACTGCTGGGCCAGGTGAGCAGCCTGTAGGGATGCGTGTTATAAGTTACCTGGCCATTAAAGCCCTAGCCCAGCAGCAGCCTGATTGGTTTGCAGTCAGTCAATCTGGGCTGGCTCTGCCCTTTTAAGGCCAATCCTCCTTACACACCTTGCCTGAGCATTGGCTACCAACACTAGCACTATGTCATTGACCCTAGCTAAAGGTTCCTGCTCTAGCCTCCTTCCTAATCTGCCTTGTATCATCTGCTCCCTTCCCTGCCTTGTACCGCCTTGCTCTGAACTTTGTCTTGTTTACCTTGCCTTGATCTGCCTTGTCTTCCCCTCCCGGTTCTGCTCCAGTCCTGCTTTAACCCTTGCCTTAACCTTGACCAGACCTTGCTTTTTACTTGTACCCTTGTCACGAGTACCCAACGGCATTTCTCTTCCCTTCAGTGTTGAAGTCAAGATGGCAGCGCCCATAGCTACCACTTGGATAGTGGTGGCGCTGGTGGAACGAAGCCGGTGTCAGGACACTGGCACGATGACATCACACAAGTCAGCACCAAATTCAAAACAAAAAGTACACCCAGGATGCTGGTTGAATGCCTGAGTACAGGTCTTGTTTCCTGTGAGTACCTGGGTGCTGTATTATTATCTTGATTTATTCCTGGACCTTCCTTTGACCTGACTTTGACCCTTTGCTTCCTCTGAACTCTTTCCTGGCTACCGCATCTGGACTTTTGGCTCTGTGCTTCCTCCTTGGTCTGGATTTCTCCACTGGGAGTCTATTAGACCCCTGACCCTGTCTTCTATCTTCCCTCATCTCACTCTGTATCTTGCTCTGCCTTTTCCTCCCTCTCCTGCTATCCAGACCTCCTTGTGCTCCAGTACTTGTGCTCCCCTGTCTCCAGTCTAATCTGATTCTACACCCACACCGTCCTGTTCTGATTCTATGCCCACACCGTCCTGTCTCATCCAGTCTGTTCCTGTTCTACACTTGCTCAATCCTGCTCCTACCCGTGTGCTCCTATCATGACTCATCGCAATCTTCATCTTGTCCAGTCCTGATCTTCTCCTTCTCCGTCTCACTCTGCACCTGTTCCACTCTGACAAACAATGCCCTCACCACTCTGTTCCTGCCTTTCCTGTTCTGTTCCGTGAGCAACCAGTCCCTGCCTAAAGGACTCACATTCCTCCTCTATCTCCACAGTGCCCCCTACCTAACCCATGACAATGTCAAGAGAACTGATTTGACTGTGGGACATTATAGAAGTGTAACGAAGTAGGATGCAAATGGCCACATATCTGTCATAGGACATTACTGCTAGATGCAAACACTTGGAAACTGAGTGACACAGCCAATAAATGATACAGTGGTTCCTCCATCAAAGAGTTGGTACAATAACAGTGGAGTTTAAGAGATCACATAGGGACAATTGTTGGAGAAAGAAGTACATGGGGGACTGGAGGTTCTGGCTGGAGGACACCAACACTATGATGAGGATGTTCTCCCAAACTGTCATAATGTAAATCAGAAGGAACAGAGAGAACAGGGGAATCTTGAAGTTGAGGAGATTCTGAAATCCCAAGAAAACAATCTCACTGACCAATGTCTGGTTCTTCTGCTGCATTGTCTGTAGAACACTACCCAAATGACTAGCAAATGACCATAATTTACTCATTCAGATTCCAAACTAAACATCAGAAGCTTTTGTTGGTAGGTGATTTGTTCTTATTGTATAGTCCTAAAAAAATTAACCATTTTTTCCTTTATACAGAAAGTAGTAAATACAATATAGGAAAAAGAAGCAGAGTAGACTAAAGAAGAAGAATAGACAATAATGCTTGTGTAATTTTTCCAACAATAGGAGATCTGTTCTCACATTCTCACAAGACCTTTTAACCTTCAAATCTGACTATTCAAATGATTAATTTTAATAGTCAATATTTTAATGGTGATTAGCATGACTCATTATAGGAAAACCACCAATTTCATAACTAATACATGAACTCTTTCATAAACCTTTAAAGAAACCTCCCCAACATTGGCAGTAAAATTTTATATCCAGCCAATTCACAGCGTATTGCCCTGTATCTCTGTAGGCAATAACAGAACCTACAGTATTTTACTCTTATAGTAAAGAAACACTGACTACGCTGTTTTCCAAGAGTTCTCTTCAGGGGGGGAAATTCTCTAACTGAATAAACTGTGAAGTAAGCTTATATGAATCCCAAGTCTAACATTTACTGTAGATTCAAAAATATTAAAGAATATTGGTGTTAGTAAAGCAGAATTAAATAATGGATGCCATTTTTAAACCTTGATATGCACGTAGAGAGCCAAACTGGATGTCTATCCTTGAAATTTGCTCTAATTTGTGTCAACTCTGATGAGAAGCCTAGGGCCTCAAAATGCATCAAGGTGAGTTTAGGGACCAGGAGGTTATCGATGCACTGGAAATCTGATTATCTAGTGTTGGATCTGCTCTGTTTAGGGATGTCTATCTATTTACTTTAGCCTGATTTATTAAATGAGTGGCAAATTTATTTGCAAAAGAAAGAAATATAACATGAAAATGGAACTAACAAAAATAGAATGTGGAAGAAAGGGAGAGAAAAAGGTGCAATGGAAGGGAGAGGAAAGTACCTAACTAACAGAGAATTTGTTTCCCGTTATTTGGTCTACTAGTTAGTATCCTGGGTGTTATTTATAAGTGTTTGATTCCTGGTTTTGACCCCTGCCTGTCTGATTATCCTCAGCTCTGCTAATCCCGACTCCTGCCTGACGATTCTACCGGTATTGACCCTTGCTTGTAGGACCTTGCTTGAACTCTGCCCGCACTGACCCAGCCTGTCTGTCTACAGTTTGTCTATTCCTAGAACTTCCATACAAAACATTGATAGTGACGGTGCCACATTGCCAGTCTAGAACCCTTGCTTGGCTCCTCTCTTATAAAGACTTGGTGGCATCCAATTAGCAGAGGGCTTCTCCTGAAGTGAAAAGGCGGCTGCTACAGGAAGAAGTAGAGCCAAGTTCAGGGAGCCTAGCACCTGTTCTGGATCTAGGGAGCTGGTCATGACAACTTGTAAGACATTCTTAGGCCAATGCCAGGCAGTTTCTACCCTGATTTATGTTTTTTAGAATACTAATTCAATGTGAGTAACTCCTATTACTGGATACAGATTCCATGAAAAGTACCTGGCATTGTTTCAAAATAAGATACACAAACATTTCCCTACTGACATGCAGTTATCTCAAACCCCAGAGTCTCCTGGCGATTTCTCAGTAGTTTTCCCAGCTATGGATGTTACAGGAAAATAAAAGCAGATCAGTTCTTCCCTGCTCAGTCATTATCTGGGGCAGTTCTGGTAGGTACAAATCAGGTGAGTATATTATTCCAAGAACATCTCTACACTAAAGTGATTTCATTGGAAAGAAATGGTTGGGATTGTGTTAGCAAAATGGCAGGAAAAATACAGAGCAGGTTACACATTGGGAAAAGCTCATGGACATCTTCCTATGGTTCAACAGTATCTGGACAAAATCCAAATTCCACTTATTATTTGCTTTGCAGTTGCACATCAGCAGTCAGTTTTTTTATTAAACCCCATTCATTAAAGGTACATGCATCAAAATGTGCTTCTATATAGTTGTACTTAGCTGCATCTGATTTGCAATGAAGCATTGGTTCATGGGTTCATTCATTATGGTGAACTTCCCGAGTTTACATCAGGTGCAACATATTCATGTGACCGCAATAATGCTGAAAATCTGAGGAAAATGCTGAATAATGAGACAAAATATGTAGATTGTGCATGTAATTGAACTGCGCTTGCTGTTACACAACCCCTTTAATTTATTTTCAAAGTAAATCTATTTAAGGTCATTAGCAGAAGATCCCTTACTCTTGGTATTTTTGCATTACCAGAAGAGATTCAGAGGGTCTGCCAGGGTTTCAATAATCCCAGGAAGATATTGCTGATGGTCACAAAAAAGACACATCCATTAAGTGCAACCATTTACAATCTGCCTTCTAGAGAATGTCTAGCTTCAATATATATTGTCCGGCCCATGTGACCTTCAGTGTCTAGAAATCAAAGCCTAGGAGTTAACCAAGCAGAAAAGAACAAATAGTAGACAGCAGCATGCCTAATTTTTTTTTTATTTCCTCTCTGCCTTAATACGGCCTAAGATTGAACATCCATAAGGGATTATTTTCCCAAAACGCATAAGGTGATGTGGATCCATCCTATGTTGGAATAAATCCTTATTCTTTTTATCCGGAGTACCTCCTGTTTTTTCCTACTTCCTACTACATTACAGCTGGGGCGCTGGTGGCTGAGCACACGGATCTGGAGTGACAACAAGTGGGGCAGGAATACCCGCGAGGGGTGAGTTTAGAGCAGCCTTTTTCTATTTGACTTCTTGAATACACAATTTTTTCAAGTAACTCAAGTTAAGCTTTAAGTTTGGGTGATCAACAAACAACCAATTGAAAAATATTGCTTTTCTCATAGAGGCCAATAATACCTGTAGCATCATGTTAACCCAGTGATTTCTCTAGCTCATGAAAACAAATTTAATTTTTGAGATCCATTAGTGCATTTCTGAAATGCTTTCAACACTAGTCTAAACCAAAGAAATTTTTGGACAAGACAACAAAAAGGGAAATGGATTGACTTTACTTTCATTGCTTTTTGGACATTAAGGAGTTGATATGTAAATGAATCCATTTGAATTGTTACTCTCCATTATTCAGTATTAATTCAACTATTAAATGAAGATAAAGAATTGAGTAAATCTCTTAGTCTCATCAGTGGCTTTGGACATCTTCGTCTGAAAACATACACCTGCATCCAAAAATGAGACTCCTGATTTTTCCTGATGTTTTGTGAAATTATTCGCCAGCTGTGAATTGTGGGAATTCGCCCCAGGTGAATAAATTCACCCATCACTAACACTGGCACTTTAAACACTTAATTTGGACTATTTGCCACATAAAACCTGCCAAATTGCTGTTTTAGTCAATGGAAGATGTCCTGGGATAAATTTGGAGTTGTTTTCAGCCTTCCTGACATAGAAAATAGCTGGTATGCAAGATATGACTGGTACCAACTATATGGGGATGAAAGTAAACAAAGGGGAGTTTTAGGCATAGGATGGTCAAAGCAGCTGATGGTTTCCATAAAAACCTGGGATTATCTAGGTGGTTATGGGATAAAAATATATGACCCAAGGCTACAGCAGCCATCACACAAAATCTTCAAAAAAGATAAAAAATTCATATCTAATGCTTGATTAAACCTGATGTTATATATTATATATTATCTCCAGACAATGAATGAGAAGAACCAGACATTGATCAGTGAGATTGTTCTCTTGGGATTTCAGAATCTCCACAACTTCAAGATTCCCCTGTTCTCTCTGTTCCTTCTGATTTACATTATGACAGTTTGGGAGAACATCCTCGTAATAGTGTTGGTGTTATCCAGCCGGAACCTCCAGTCCCCCATGTACTTCTTTCTTCAACAGTTGTCCCTATGTGATCTACTTGAATCCACAAATATTGTACCTACCTTGCTGCAAACTGTAATAAAAAACAGAGCTACTATGTCTTTTTGTGGCTGTTTAACACAACTCTATTTTTTGGGTTCTTCAGAAATTTTTGAGTGTTTGCTTCTAGCAGTAATGTCCTATGACAGATATGTGGCCATCTGTATCCCACTGCATTACACTTCTATAATGACCAGTAGAGTATGTGTTAAATTCATTCTTATGGCATGGTCTCTTGGCTTTGGCCTTGCAGTGATTACAGTGAATTTAATTGGGACACAACAGTTCTGTGACCACAAAAACATTGATCATTTTTTTTGCGATTTATTTCCTCTTCTTGAACTTTTCTGTTCAGATACCTCTTTTGTGAAATATGAAATCATCATTCAAACGGTTCCTGTAGTTTTCATCCCCTTTGTATTCATCAATGTATCCTATGTATGTATTGCCCATGTAATCCTAAAGATAGTGTCTAATACTGGGAGACAAAAAGCCTTCTCCACCTGCAGCTCCCACTTGGCTGTGGTCTCCTTATTTTATGGGACATTAATTTCTATTTATGTGGCTCCTCCAGGAAAACAATCACAGAACATAAGCAAAGTTCTCTCTCTGCTGTACACTGTAGTCATTCCATTGGTTAACCCACTTATTTACAGTTTAAGAAATACCGATATCAAAAAAGCCTTTAAATAATAAGAGAAGGATAAAGAGAATCTATTAAAACAGTAAATAAAAAGTACATTTTTGAACACTTAAAAATGGGAAAATGGTAAGATTACTACGTTATTCTCACAATTATCACATATTGTAGGTATTCATAACTCATTAGAGATGTGAATGTCATGTTTGGACATTTTTTTACCCAAACGTTAATGTGTTGTGTGAGTTAAGATTTTTATTTAGCTGATTTAGCCAATATTTTCAGTCTGATAGAATGGAAAAAAAATATTTAACCTTCTGACTTTGTTTCGCTGTGTATTTTATAACACATTTTACAACCACTATTAGCAACTAGTAGTGGCACCTCATAGACTAATAATATTGAGAAGTGCAGATAAGCACAGGGCACAGCTGAGGGAAAGCTTCTGACTAGATTTGCTACCTTTTCAATTTGGTGAATCTGGGCAGAGGGACGTCATTGGGGCAGGCTGGTGACATCAAGGAGCAGACTGATGATGTCAGGAGCAGGCTGATGATGTTGGGGCAGGGCTGATTATGTCGCAATCATCGATTGGCTGTTCAATAACTTGACAGGCAATTTTCACCCTTCCAAAAACCATGCTGTCCAGTTGAAAACTGAAGAGGTGGCAACCCTACCTCTGACTCTCAATAAAGAACTATGAAGTCCATTGTTTGAAGGTCCCTATGTGTGAAGGTTGTGCTGAGATGGGATGTGATTTGCAAGTAAGTATAAGTTCTATATACTGTCTTAGCTGGGCCATCTTTGCTCATTTTCTTAGACACACAGGGGCATTCTTTTTGTATTCACCTGAATTTGAGAAGCAAGTTAATTAATTCCATTATATTCAGAAGTGCTTGGAGTTGCATTTTGTACATTTTGTGCTTTTTAAACCAGCATTTAGCATTTTCTTACAATTGATGGGCAGACGTAATAACATTAAAGTTGGGGAGGCCCATTTATTATAGGTGAGATTTTGGTGATTTTAGAGCTTTTTGAAACAATTCTTGACTTCTGTTTCATTAAAATCACAAATGTCATGAAAATTATTGAAACATCACAATGTACTAATGCAAAAAAAGTGCAGAGAAATTATGTTACTTGTAATTTTTTTAATAATTACAATTAAAAAAATAAAATAAACTCCTGAATCCTGAAAGGCTAGAAAAAGTCCAAAAGGATCGAAACAGCTCCCATTGACTTATATGGGACCTATGCTGCTTTTACTTGAAGTTGAATACATGAGCAACAGAGTTTATATCAAATTAAGTGGCATATTACAGAATCTTACCAAACTGGTATTTATATATAAGTAAATATTGCCCTTTTACATTTCTTGCCTTGAATCCCCATTGGGTGATGGTCTGTGTGTCCCTCAGAGATCACCTGACCAGAAATATTTCAACTCTAACTGTAACAGGAAGAAGTGTGGAAGCAAAAGACACACCTCTGTCTGTTAATTGGCTCATGTGACCTAACTTTATAGTTTGTTTGGTATGTTTGTGTGCACCGTGAATTATACGATCCCAGAGGGCTGTTGTCTATGTATGATTACCCAATGGAACATACTACTAAAAAAGTATATTATTATGAAAATAGTTTATTTACATGAAACAGGGTTTTACATATGAGTTGTTTTCTATAAGATATTTTTTATAGAGACCTACATTGTGTGAGGGTTTTAGTTTTCCTTCAATAAATCTCACATTTTAAGTTGTAGGAATATTTACAATAAAAAAATTACAATTTGTGAAAAAACGGGAAATCTGAATGTTAAAAATAGGCCCCTATGGGAATATATTTAAACACAAATGGCACCCAGAATCCAGAACCAATGCTAGGCTCCCTGGTCTTGGCTCTTGCTTCTGCCTTTAACAGCCGCCTTTCACCTCGGGATAATTGGATCATGTCACTTCCAACATATATCCGATCATTTATCACTGAAGATGCTGCAAAAAATCTTATTCATTCTTTCTTCATATAGTTACATAGTTAAATTGGGTTGAAAAAAGTCCATCAAGTTCAACCCCTCCAAACTAAAACCCAGCATATACATACACCCCTCCATACACTCACATACATTATATATAACCATATACTAACTGTAGAGTTTAGTATGACAATAGCCTTTGTATTATGTCTGTCCTGTAAATCATCCCCCTCTTATAGTCATTAACAGAATGAGCATCACAACATCACCCGGCAGTGCATTCCACAACCTCACTGTCCTCACTGTGAAGAACCACCTACTCTGTTCCTTTAAATGAAAGTCCTTTTCTTCTAGTCTGAAGGGGTGGCCTCTGGTGATCCTCTTTATGGGTAATATTTGTCTATTATGTCCTCTAATGTATTTAGTGTAATACAGAGAAAACAAGCCCAACCTGGACAGTCTCCCAGTCTCATAATTGAAGTGTCCCAGTCTCATCCCTCTAACCAGTTTAGTTGCACTTAGTCTCTGCACTCTCTCCAGCTCATTTATATCCCTCCTAAGGACTGGAGTCCAAAACTGCACTGCATGAGCTCTTACTAGGGATCTATAAAGAGGTACAATTATGTTTTCATCCCTTGGGTTTATGCCCTTTTTTTCATTGTCTAAACCCTTTAATATGTAATTCAGTAATTGAAAGGGAGAAATTATATGAGAGGAAATTGACAGAGGACTGACAGACTTACTGACTTTGTAGTTTGTGATATTGGATTGAGGTGGTGTTGGTTCATCCAGGAAGAAATAGCCACTAAGCAGTCTGCTATCTGGGTTTGAACGTCAGTGGTTAGTGAGGGAGTGTCTAAATATATCTGAATGTCGTCGGCATACAGGTGATATTTCAATGCTTTTTGAATGTCAGGTAAGGGATATGCTTTATATTCATATTTTTATCTGTTTTAGGAACAGGAAAAAAAACATTAGAACTATTGGGGTATGTGCACTTTTAATTTGTTTGCAAACCCCATGGTATGGGCAGGAGATTTTAATATGGTCCCTGACCCAGGACTGGATAGTCTCCTCCCCATGAGGAGCGACTCTAAAGCCTTTGGTCACTGGTTGGATGCGACTGGCCTTACCGATACATGGAGGTGGAGGAATCCCCACAGACAACAATTTTCTTGTTACACCACCACTTCCTCAGCACTATCCAGAATAGATCTTATATTGGTCACTGCAGAACTAGTTAGGAACATTGACACGGTTCATATGCTCTGACCATGCCTGGTGGTGATAACTTTGGAGGGAAGTGATACAACCACAACATTATTACGGAGGTTCTCCCCTAAGTGGATCTCTAACCCTAAAGTGGCGGAAAGGTACACCCCATTACTAGAAAACTACTGGCAGGAAAACCCAGGGACAGCTGAGAAAAATATAGTCTGGGACGCAGGGAAAGCTCGCACTAGAGGTGCGAGGTACTGCATGGTATGATCAGGGAGATAAAAATGGGAAATTATTATCCCTATTGGCTAAGGGGGTTGTCTTCCACACAGTGATACATAGGGACAGATTTACTAAGGGTCGAATTTTGAATGCCAAAAAAATTTGAAAAAATTTGAAATTCGACCAGGGAATAGTGGAGAACTAAAAAAATTCAAATTCGCAATTCGATCGATCGAATGATCGAATAGGGAAATTCGATCGAATTCAATTAGAATTCAAATCAAATTTTCGAAAGATTTTTAAAATGATCGATCGAATTTTTCTTATTCGATTTTAGGGAGTGATCCCCATTTCGGCAGGTTTAATCTGGTGAAGTAGATGATCGAATTTAAATTTAAAGAGGAAGTATTCAACCAGTATTCAAATAAAACTAAATTCGAATATTTGAATCATTCGAATTCGAATATTCGATGGTCGAATTTGGTCGACTTTGCCTAATTTGCATATTCGAAATTCTAATCTTTTTGAAAATTCGATCGAATATTCGAATCCTTCATGGGAATTCATGTGAATTTAGTAAATCTGCTTCATAGTGTTAAAGGAGAGAATGGGGAGCTGATTATGAACAGAAAGCACTTGGTGGATAGATTTAGACAAAACAATCAAAGTACATATGCTGCTCTCCCCCCGATCTCGACAGATAATCTGGCGGTTTATCTTGCGGACATAGAACTTCCTTCCCTCTCCCATATCATGATGAATGACCTTGATAGAGACTTGACAGTTGAAGAAATAGAGAGTGCCATTGCAGACATACCAACGGGACACTCTCCAGGTCCAGACCTGCTGAGTGGTATAAGGCTCATGCAAAAACTCTAATCCCCAGATTATCTACATTATTTAATAATATCTCACACGACTGGTTCCTTCCCTACCTGTGGGTGGTCTTAACCAAGTTTGGATTTGGGAAACGCTTTCTTGGCTGGGTCCAAGCCCTGTACCACAAACCAAAGACGAGGGTGTTGGTGGAACATACTACTCAAAAAGTGTACTATTATGAAAATGGTTTATTTACATGAAGCAGGCCTTTATACATGAGCTGTTTTATGCACTATTTTTTATAGAGAACTACATTGTTCGGGGGTATAGTTTTTCTTTAAAGAATTGAAGTCTATGTTGAGTCATTTTCTTTGGAAAGGAAGAAAACTAGTTATTTCCATTAGATAATCAGTGTCGGACTGGGGGTTAAGGCCACCTGGGACAGCCACACTATGGGCATATCTCCCTCACCCACTTCACAAACTCCTGCACCCCCCAGTGTCCTGTTGCCTCCTTTCTCCTGCCCTGCATATTTCAGCCAGCAGTGGGGGATGACACAGGGCAATTCATGTATAATACCACCGCAACTCATTTCTTTCCATGTATAATGAGAAAGAAGCTTACTAGGAAAGCAGCAGCAGGTCAGTAAGGCAGAGCTGTCAACTGCAATATTTTTCTGGTGTTGAAAGAATTTGGCCCTCTTCCCCAGTCTCTATGACCCTACCATATTCTCCAGAATATTAGGGATTACCCTGATTTTTTTTATAAATGTTCACTATCTAATTCAGGTGCTCATTCGCATTAAGTCAACTGGGGACACTCCCGGCTTCTAAACCCACCCCCCCCCGACACACTTCTTCTTCTTCTTTTATGGGCAGCTGATTGGAGGAGCAGGTCTGGGCCAATTGGGTCAACTGAAGTTTTTCCCCGTATCTCATCTTCCCAGTTCAACACTACTAAGCATCCAAAGGGGCTGAAGTTACACTGTGTGCCAACAAATCACTGAAGAGCTGCTGTAAAGTATACAAAGAGACATTATTCACATTAAAGGAGTGCTGGAAGATTTAAAAGACTGTGTATCTTGTGACTGAGTTAAGAACTTTATTTCTTTAAGTAGGGAGGAAATAGACTGGCTCGAGTTAGTTAGTGAGGCCATTACTCTCACCAGTTAGGAGAGTTTGCTGTATTAGTTTCCCCCCTTTACTTCATTTTATCTGATATAAACAGTTATTTAATTTACCAACTACTGTGTGTGCATTATTATTGTACCTACTGCACCCATGGCTGCATCCCCGGACCCAACTAGGTAGAGGCACTGTGGTAATAAGTACCAGGTACCCAGTCTCTCCCAATACCACTGCAGAATGACTCAGGTAAGTACCAGGCAGTAACCAATCAGAGACTTGAGGGGGGGCACATAGGACATAACTGTTGTTTTTGAAACTGAGCTGAATGCTGAGGATCAAACTCACTGAACAGTTATGTCCCATGTGGCCCCCTTATAGTCACTGACTAACTCACAGTTATGTCCCATGTGACCCCCTTATAGTCACTGACTAACTCATAGTTAGAGAGCTAAAAAGCAGGAAGTAGTGTTCTGTTCTGTTATGCTACACATAAACTCACTACAGCCTTTATATATTACATTTTTGCCTAACTAACTATATGAGATATTTTTTTTTATTTTGCACACACCACTAATTTGGCTAGGCATACCAAAAAGGGGTTAATGTCCAGCTAATGATAAGAACATGGGTTACATGTGACTCAAACACTTCAGGCTAGGGCCTTCACTAAGTGGTAGATTTCAGATATGGTGTATATAACTACAACTCTCTGGAAACTGTACAAAAAAGGACACCAGGAGATTCATAGGGGGAAAAAAATTAGTAACAAGTTTATTTGTTTAAGAAAAATATCCCACAGGTTTATTGACAGTGATATGAGGTATATGCAAGTATACTAGCAGGCTGAGACAGGCAGAGGAAGAAACAGCTGAGGAATGTGATTCCCATAGGCATTGTAGTCAAGCAGTAAGTGTACCTTGAAGTGGTCTGGATCCCACCCAGTGGAGTAGTCAGGGAGAATGAGTCTAAGCCTGACACCCTATCCACTGTGGTCCCTTCATTAAAAGCAATCTAAAGCCTTGGAAATCTACTCCCTGCTACAGATTGGAGCACAATGCTGCTCTTGATATCTGTTCTCTCTATCCCACTCTCCTAAAGAGTTTATAACAGATATAATCCTGTCTCTAGTTAACCTCATTCATGGGGTTCCCTGCTCCCAACTCAGACACTATAGGTTCAGGTCCCTCTGGGAAATGGCTTTATTGGCCTTGGTCTACCCAGGGTCATTGGGAGCAACCAGCTGATCAACTCTTGACCAATAACTAAGAATATATAAATGACTAACACTAGATGCATGGGCTTTTGCCCAGCAACTAGAGAAAAGGAGGAAAGGAAGGAAATTAAAGCCACAGGGGCATATTAACCCTATGGTTAATACACTGAACTGTTCCTTTAAGATTCAACTGTTAATTTGAAATTTATATTCTTAGTTCATGGCACTCAATATCCTTCTCAATGCACGCAATGAGGTTTATTGAAAAATCGGTTTGCTGACGTGGGAGTGGAGTAACCTGCACTGCGCCCTATATCAACACCTATGTGAATCATTGAACTGCCAACTGTGAGACAGGTTAATCCCCAAACTCACTAAATGTGACTAAATAAAATCTAATTCCACCAATAATCCTAGAAAAGTATGGGCTGTTCAAAAGGAAGAGGACATTCATGTAATGCCTTTGGATTGGGTTGTGCCTAGTAGAAAGACAGAAAAATCTGAATTTTAAGCAGAGAGTACCAACTGCATATTAATCTGCTTGGTTTGGGAATTAAATATTCAGAACCTAGGAATAATAAATTCTAATCCAGTTTGTAAGCACAATTATGATGCAGTTGAATAAACTACTGAATAAAAGGTACTTATGCCCATACACACTACTTGCACTAGCATGTACAGGGAACATTAATATGCCCTCCCAGGCTATGGTTAGAATTATGAACTGCATTAGACAGTTGCAGCAATAGCCGCTACTGAATTCCACCAACTCCACATTAATGCCTTGTTACCACCATCAATATTGGTGTGCCAAAAAGTACACCTTGTACACCTTTGAATTGTTTTCTCCATTCATTAGTGGGTCTAAATAATCAAAACTTGTTAAAGGGTATTGGTAACAATTTACTGATGACTGAAGATTAGAATAAAGATAAGAAAAGCAGGAGCCTTAGACATCTGAAGTTAAGGTTGAAGTTCAAGAAGTACAACATATTTTTCCAGGCTTATAACAAATGAACTGGTCAAGAACCCATGGACAACTGACCTCTGAGATTTGCTGTACAACTGGGTAAAAGGGATATTGTGTCACTTTTCTATACATATGTTCTACCAGCATGACCTTGAATGTTCTTGTCTAGAACACTTAGATGATCAAAATTACCAGTATGCCCAATATGTCACTTTTGATTTGAAAGATTAATTAATCTTCTGTTATATACCAGAATAACCATCACATTTGTGTTTGCAAATTTGCTTAGTTAAGACCAACAAAAATAAATGATATTTCATAGTCTATAGCTAGGAACCTGTCATCAGAACACTGACCATTTAAATGAAATCGCTGAAGGTGCTTATGACTAAGGAATGGAAACCAGTAATTCTGATCTGAGTTGTATGAGGTAAAGTGAATATCCTTAGTATATCTATATACCTAATGCATATCTTATATAAAACTCTGACATGTAGAAGGTAAATCAAGCAGAAAAGTTATTTCATTCCCATATTTTTATAGTTGGGTATTATATCTATGTGTTTTTTGCTTTTCATTTTTTTAAGGGATTCTTTTATATCTGTACTTCTCCAGCTATAAATAAATGGGTTAATCAATGGGGTTACCATGGTGTACAAGAGAGAGAGAACTTTGCTAATGGTCTGTGACTGGTTTCCAGGGGGTACAACATAAACACTACACAGAGTCCCATAGAATATGGAGACCACTGCCAAGTGGGAGCTGCAGGTGGAGAAGGCTTTTTGTCTCCCAGTATTGGACACTATCTTTAGGATTGCGTGGGCAATAAACAAATATGATACAGTGATAAGTATAAGGGGGAATAAAATCACTAGAACACAGAGTAAAACTGCATTCATTTTTACCAAAAAAGTATCTGAGCAAGAAAGTTCTAGAAAAGGAAAAAAATCACAGAAGAAATGGTTAATTGTATTATGGTCACACAATTGGAGGGAACCTATCATATATATAAAAATCAATTCAGAGCTTAATGCAAGCAGCCAAGAAACAGCAATAAGGTAAACACAAGCCCTGTGGGACATTATAGAAGAGTAACGCAGTGGGTTGCAGATGGCCACATATCTGTCATAGGACATTACTGTTAGAAATATACATTCAAAAACTTCTAAAATCCCTAAAAAATACATTTGTATTAAACAGCCAACAAGAGAAAGTGTAACCCCATCATCTAGTACTGTTTGTAGTAGGATGGGGACAATATTTGAAGACTCCAGAAGGTCAGACAGTGACAGTTGCTGGAGAAAAAAGTACATGGGGGACTGAAGGTTCCGGCTGGATGACACCAACGCTATGATGAGAAGGTTCTCACCAACTGTTATAATGTAAATCAGAAGGAACAGAGAGAACAGGGGAATCTTGAAGTTGTGGAGATTCTGAAATCCCAAGAGAAAGATCTTGCTGACCAAAGTCTGGTTCTTCTCGTGCATTGTCTGGTGAGATAAGTAAACATAATACATACATTTTAATTTATAGATTTCTTAATTTTGAATGATAACCTTTGCAAGTAATGGTCAATAAAACCATTTTAAGAATTGCAGCCACTTTTCCATGTATTTTTGCTAACTTTTAAGGGTTTTCAGAATTACTGGTGAAAATATTAGATTTGGTGATACCTTTTATTGGCCAACTGAATAAGTTAGCCAATAAAAGACAATACCAAACTTTATATTTTCTGCATTTTTAAAACTAAGTGGTGAAATATAGTCACAATCCTGTCATGAAGGGTTAATATTGGAATGGCTGCAGTGACTGCTGTGAATAATTTAAACCGTTTTAATTTCAAGGAGCCAAGGTACTTTCTTAGTTCTTTTCCTCATCCTAATCCTGCAAGTTTATATATTTTAATTCTGCTGAGATGTCACCTTTACCCCCCCCCCCATTTGTTCTTATTTATTTGCATTCAGCAAATATTTTGGAGAGCAGGAACCATCACAAACTTTCTTCTCAGGCTTTGTTAGCTGTACTGTCAAACAGATAAATATTTGGTAAACCAAGAGGAAATTTTATTTGAACTATGTAAAGCACCACTTTCACATGCACTTATCAATTTTCCAATTTTAAATATTTAAATCCAAATTAATATATGTATTTCATTATTTGCTTTATTGAAACTTTGCATTTTTCAAATGTGAATGGGAGGGGGGTGATAATTTTGCAGGAGGTCCTGAGTTCTCCTAAATGGATAACATATTACAATGGCCAGTGATCTGATAGTTGACAGCAAGACTGTTGAAGTTACTCTTGATAGCTTGGAGGCTGATGTGTGGAATGTTACATTAGAAGCTGGGGAATTCCCTTTGATTCCTAGACCTTTCTTCTCAAGGCAGTCCACAAAAGGAGGACTATGAAATAGTATAGAGTGGTGTTTAAGGGATAAATAATGTTGCAGCACAGCACCAAAAGTTGACAAAGAGATATACACTTATCTGCAGAGAAGATCAAGATATATCATTACTGACACATTTAATTTATTTAAAAAGTAATCATCACTATTACTAAAGAAATAGCCCAAATACACTTACTAGTTCATTTTCAATTTAAAAGGGGTCAGATTCAGCATATCCCCATCTTTTCTTCTTTAGGTTGTTTTAGGGGCAGATTTATCAAAGGTCGAATTGCAAAGTAATGGTAGTTTCTTTTTACTCCCATTACTTCAAAATTTGAATAAAAAACTTGAAGTTTTTTCTGTGCGTGAATAGTCCATATTTCAATTATTCAAAGTGAAGTATTAGTGCATTCGATGGAATTCGAACCCAAAAAATGTCATATTTCAAAATCTACCAAAAGAATCCAGATTTTTAGAATTCCAGGTTTTAGGAGGTCCTTTATAGGCTAAAAAAGCTATTTGGCAGGTTTAAAATGGCAAATGGTTGAAGTCAATGTTTTTAAAGAGACAGTACATGATAAATTTCAATGTTAGAATAGTCAAATTTTTTCAAATTCGAGTAAAAATTTGGCCTATTCGATAATCGAAACTCCCAAAAATACTTCAAAATTTTATTTTTTTTAGTAGAATTTTTACTTCAACCCTTGATAAATCTCCCCCTTAATGCATGTTTCAATATACAGTAAAGCAAATTATGGAAACACACCTTGTCCAGGAATCATTAGGTCCCAAGCACTACTAATTATACATAATAATATCATAATAATACATTTTATATACATTAAATACAATTAACTCAAATATCCAATCTTTCCAGAGTACACTGATAAATATCGTATATGCAATTTTATAGAGAAGTTATGGAGATTTCTGACTTAAAGAGCAAAAGGTTAGTTACATACTTTATATGCCATAAGATTTTGATTACAGACATTAAACATCATCTATACCAGGATTCCAAAGAACAGGTTGACTCCCAATATAAATGGGATTGCCAAGGTACTCAGCATTTAGCTATCCCAGAATAAAAACTGTGCTTGTAAACATTTGTAAAAGGCAACAGCAAGTAATAAAGAGCAAAGTAAAATCACAAAAAATGCATATAGTGAGTCAAGGCAAATAAAGTAAGAAGTGATCAGATCAGTATTCAGAACCTAGTTTTACCAGTTTCTGTAACAATGTAGGACTGAAGATTGTAATAAAATATATACAATTGCAATAATGTACATTTAATATTTGGGTACGTACAATCTCCCATTATTAATAATGCCCCCACGTTTTCTGTTTCTAACAGGTTGTGAGCTGCTTCATTGACATCTTTGTTTGATGTGCTCTTCCCATTAGGCTTTATTCTTCTTACAATTTCCCACTACAATTTCATAATTTTATAACAATTATTGAAATAATGTTTACAAATAAAAAATCAGGAAGAATGATGGGATAAATAACAGGCATAATGAAAACAGAAGGGAAGCGTTGAAGTCCTAGACTAAAACCCAGAGTGGAACCACAGGAGGATACCTGTGAGATTATCCCAATGTGTAATTTCTCCTGTCATTTTGCAGGAAAGATGTTCTTGGAATATTACACTCACCTGATTTGAACCTACCAGAACCACCACAGAAACTGTGGAACCATTAGACGGTGTCCATGAGCTTCTCTCAGTGTGTAACTTGCTCTGCATTTCTCTTGCCATTTTGCTAAGGCAACCCCAACCATTTCTTTTCAATGAAATCACTCTACAGGAAAGATATTCTTGGACTATTATACTCATCTGATTTGCACCTACCAGAACCACCCCAGATACTGTGGATCTATAGGAAGATGTCTACGAGCTTCTCCCAATGTGCAACCTGCTCTGCATTTTTCCTGCCATTTTATTAAAACCATTTCCCAACCATCTAATGAAATCACTTTAAGGAAAAGATGTTCTTGAAAATTTACCCAGTGATGAAGAGATGTCTGAACAGATTCTTCCTCCAACAGATGTCCTTGTGCCTCTGTCTTCAGAAGAAATATTTATAAACATAAATAATTGTAATAATTGGATTATATCAATAACCAAAATACACTTTGAGAGGAAACATTGGAAGATACCTATGACCTTCTCCCAGTGTGTATACTGCTCTACTTTTCTCATGCCATTTTTATAACACAAATACAACCATTTATTTCCAATAAAATCATTTTACAGGAAAGATATTCTTGGAATATTATAGTCACCTGATATGCACCTACCTGATTGGCACCAGATACTGACTGAGCAGGGACGAACAGATCCCCTTTTATTAACCAGTGCCAGTAACATCTACAGCTTAGAAACCTACTGAGAAATCTCCAGGAGACTCTGATAGTTGGTCTAATTACCAGTCCATGGGGAAACCTGGCAATTTGTGTTTGCACAAAGTAATTTATTATTTAATTCACATAAACTTTTTATTTAGCTTCTCGTATCATTGTAATTGAGAACATAAACTATCAATATATATGGAATATGGAATAAATATGGAATATATATATGCAAACTTCCATTCAAGAAATATCTTCTGGAGTCAATTCCTCATCTGAAGAGGAAGAAATTGATGGGGTATCTCTACTTTTAATCAGAGACACCTAAGTTATTTAATTAAAAGATTTGTAGAAAATGGAATAAGCAGCTTCAGGCAGTTCTTATTGTCTGCAAATTTCTTTTATTGAAGCAGTGTATAGCACACTACATGTTTCGGGTAAAAACCCTTTATCAAGTGTTCACCTTGTTCTCATTAATTAAGGCCCTCTCTTTAAGGGCTATGAATTAGGAACATGTGGTTATAGACATAGTCGCTAGAGAAAAGATTTTGGAAGGTCTTGAAGATTTTTGGATGACTTCTTATTTCTGCTTGGAGGCATCACTGCAGCTTGTGCTATAGCTTTTGGAGTTGTGGCCTATAGAGCTCTGTGGGTGAGATTGCAGTTTACTAACACTGCCTCTAAAAATTCACCATGTAAGATACCTTATGAAGAAAAGAAAAAGACATTGGGTTATATAACATCATTCACTGGTGGTAAAATTACTTTTATCCCCCAGACTAAATATTTTCATGACCAGGAAACAAGCAGATTTTCTACAAGAAGGGAGGATACAAGGTTGTACAGACCCTGGAGAGAGTATAGAACTTCTAACTTGAATTCAGGACAAAGTTCCTTGATGCAATATCCCCCAAGCCTTCTCCCTAAGCCCAATGATGGTAAGTCCATCCATTCTCCGGTAGGAGCAAGACTTTGCTTTCCAAGAGGTTTAGACTGCAGAAGTTTGCAATGCCAGGGTAGTTGCTACATTTAAAAGATGTTACTGATTAGAATTTTATCAAATTTCATCAAATACCTTCTTTAGATCACTTTGTTCAGACTGCCTAATCTTGAGATCAAGAAAAAAGGTGTCTAACAACTACTCCTGAAGAAATCAATTTCTTCAGTTCCTCTTCAAAAAGAAAGAAGTGATTTTTATTCCCTCTTTTTCTAGTAACCAAGGCCTGAAAAAAGAAACAAACTTCTAAAAAAGAACTTTCAAGATGGAGACCCTTGTTTTTTGCACAGGAGATGGAGTGGCTTCCTTAGTCTTAATGTATGCATACTTAAATATCCGTTTAGCCCCAGACCATCAAATATATATTTGGTTCTATCTTTAGAATAAACATATCAGTTATGGTAGTCTTACTTTTGGGTGTGCAACCTATTCCATGACCTTTACAAAAAATTTTGTGGTGACCATAGCCAAGCTAAGACAAGTACATATAGAAATACACCATTATGTTGCCAATCTCTTTATGGTGGCCAGAGTCTATAAAACTATTTTTTTTCCAATCTCAGCAGAACCATAGAAGTCATTGAGAAGTTTGTTTGGATCATAAACATGGCCAAGAGTGAAGCTGTTTCATCACAAAAAATGAGTTTAACACTTTACTATGACTTGTTTCTCTTACTCAGGAGAAGATCAATTGCATTGTTCTTCAAGTCTCTCTGTTCTGGAGGAAGTCAACCACATCAACACAATAATTTATGAATCTGCTTGGCCTTTTAACATTGATCCTAGGTTTTGTTAGATGGGTCAAATGGAGGATGAGAGCAATCCAACTTTCATTTTTGAGGGTCTGGGTCTCAGACAAACCATATTACCCAAAATAACAAGAGTACTATAACTAACAAGGGAAAGTTGCACTCACCACTAATTTTTAAAAACCATTAGGCAGGGGTGTAATGAGGCTGTGAACACAAAAAACATATAGACAAATACAAGAGGTCCTCTGCACTCAACCCATTATTAATATATTTAAGACATTGAGACAGCTCCTAAAAATGTCTTACCCTTTAAACAAACAGGGATTGTTTGTCTATATATTGCAATATATTTAAGCTGGCCAACTACGTCAAAGTCATCCCATATCTGGCTAGTCCTACTCTCCTGATTCATTAAGAACTCTATTACTTCATTATACATTTTACAAAGGGACTAAGCTTTATCTGCAACTTACTTGCTGCTTTCAAAGTAAAACTCCCAAACTTGGTTGCCCTTTTATTAGACACCAGTGGGATCACCTGACTATAGTTAGGAAGGGGTGGGAGCTACAACAGAGAGCTGGTCACTGCTCCAATATGAGAGGACCTCTTGTATTTGTCCAAAAGAACAAGCGGTCAAGCAAAGGGAGGAGGTCTCCCACTTGAAGAACCAGAGTGGATAGAGCTATACAACAGTGCTTCAGGCAACAGCTGGGGAGCTTATCTCCTAGATCTATCTGCTTAGGGGAGATGGGCAGAGTATCTTCCAAAGTCCCTTCCAAGATCCTGGAGCTCAGGGCTGTTTCAGGAGGAAGTCATCCAGGGATTTCCTGTGAAGATCAGAACAGACAATTCTGCAGCTGACACCAGGGGACAAGGAACAAATCCTTATTCCGTGAAACTGTTTTGATCATGGAATGGGTGCAACATCCCCTCTGCCACCTAACAGCTCAGTTCATTCCAGGAGTAAAGAATTTGGAAGCAGATTACATAATGCCCATTTGGGGCTGTCCAGAGGTGGATGTGATGGTGACACATTTCAAAGCCAAAGTCCCAGAATTTTCTCCAGTGCCCCTTTTGCAGGATCAGCAGAAGTCGCTGCTTTCTCCCAGAACTGGAAGGGTCTTTTTGCATACATTTGATTTCCTTCAAGCTGGTGTAGGGATACAGAGGGTTAATTCCCCTCTGTTCCTGAAAATGTGAAACCACATGCTACAGGGTCTACCTAAAACCTTAGAAGGGGCTGGAGCCCTTTTGCCTCTGCAGCAGGGCAGATACCGAGGTTGTCACATGGTGTCACTGTTTCATGACTTTTCTATATATAGGAGATGCCATGTTCTCACAGAGGATTCCTACTTTCACTTTCATTGAGAAAAGGTGGACAGAACTCGTGCAAAGATGTAAGGAGCTAAAAAGGAGATTGATAGCCCAGTGGGCTGATGCAGGGTACTCCAAAGCCTGGTAAGCTCAACCACGTAGGTTTGGAGCTTGAATGGACATCTTGTGTGTAGTGATGGGCATATTTAATCCTTGGGGGGAAATTTGTGATGAATTCCCGTGATTTGCTGCCTGTTAATAAATTAGCAAATTACCTGCAAAAATTTGCCTGTAGAAAAATGGACGCCCATGTCCAAAAATGGACATCCGCATCCAAAACGAGATGCTAGCAGCATTTAGCACATTTTTCAGCGAAGCAAAATGCCCCAGATTCGCCCATCACTACGTATGTGCTTACAATAGGTACAGTACTGTGAACAAAACCCTGAAGATAAAGCAAGTTGTGTGCTCGGCTAGGAGAGCCTGGAGCTTTTGAGGACTTCATCACTGTGGATGCCTGTCCCAGATCTGTGTGAGCCTGCCCATCTGTGAGAATACCAAGGGTGAGTTGTGCCTGAGGGAAGGTAGAAAATGAAAGGGATCCAACAGGTCTCCTGTTGTGATACAGGCTTTTTTTGTGTGCTTGCCACATGGGAGCAAGTACCTTGTCGACTGGGAAAGGTATCTGGGCAGTAGCGCTTCCTGGGACCAGTTGTGCTCTTTTGGGAAAAGGGACATAGACTCTTTGGGGGAATGTAATTAAAGTCGCAAACAGCAAAACATTGCGCACCAATAAGATAAAAAATTCACATCTTGCAATGTAATATTGTTCCTTAAACATTTATTGCATTGCGAATTGCAACTGCGCACTCTTAAGTAGTGCTTGAAGGTGTCGTAATCATTTGCAGCAAACATTGCCAGTTTTTCAGTAAGAAGTTTTATCACATTGACAGCACATTAGCGCAAACTATTAAATTTGCAAACGGCGGGGGGCTTGGCTTGACACAAAGACACATGGCCATATAATTGCTGAGCTCCGTTACCTTCCTTCCAGATCCAGACTCACAGACGAGATGGGGAAATTAAATAAATTGAAAGTAGAGACAGAGAGAACACCAGCTAGAAAGCTACCAACCAGGAAAATGACATAGCGAGCTGTTCATAAGGAGCAAAACCGAGCGTGCAATTTCTAAAATGGCACCTCCAAGGGAAGGGACAGAGGATGAAGCAGATTCCATTAGAGACCCATATGAACAGTATAGCGACGAGGAAGGTTAACCTTAACAACTATATTGCACAATTTCTCACTAAGGCAGATATTAAAGAAATGCTACAGGAAGTAACAACCTCTATTAAGGAGGAACTCCAGGACATTAAAAGGGATATTTCATCACGATCCCCACCCACAGATGATATTGAGGCAAACTTAAACAAACACTCCTCTAATCAAAAGGCTATCCATGAGCACATAAAGAAGCAAGATAATTTGATTCTTGAACTCTGAAGGCAACTGGAGGACCAAGAGAACAGGAGCAGGAGGAATAACATCAGAGTCAGGGGGGTCCCAGAAGAGGTACAAAATGATGAGATTCAATCAGTACTTCATCAGATTTTTAACAGCATGTTGAAAAGAGATGTCGCCACGGATATAAAAATAGAACGGGCTCACAGGGTACAAAAACCCAAAAGCAGCACCTCTTAATGCACCCAGGGACATCCTATGCTGTCTACACGGTTTTTCCACTAAAGAAGAAATCCTGGCAAAGGCAAAAGAGGCCATTAATCTCACAAAAACATTAAACTTTTCCAAGATTTCACCAGAATGACTCTATATACTGTAAATGGAAACTGCTTAAACCACTTACGGAGACCCTGAGAGAAAGAAACATTGCCTATAGATGGGGATACCCCTTTTCCCTCACATCACAGCAAATAAAGATGGAACAGCAATTGTTCACCTTGGACTTTGATATGCAAGGAGAATGGCTACAGGTCAATACACAAGGACCTCGAAGACTCCTAAAGAAAGAAGACGATACACACATGACTAAGTTCAAGACCTCATCGGAATCTACTCCAATCTGAATTATAAATACTACCAGCAGTAGAAGGACTTCTTTTTCCCAGAAATGGACAACTTAATAACTCTGGGCTCTCCTGAGCCTTTCTAATCCGACAAACACTGAAAGAAACATCAATAGAGACTTGAGTAACTGGATTAGCTTGAGAGGGCTGCATATAGTAACACCACTTTAAGTTGAGATAGATAAGTACGAAAAATTCATTAATATTTGTCTTTTCAATGTTTTCCTCAGATCTAGTTTAACTTTCAAGGTTTCAAGTTTATTCAAAATTTTTAAATGTGCTAAATGTGCTAGTTCACTTATTTCTTTCTAAAAGGTGCAACATAAGCAATATCAAGGTATTTTGTTTATGTATATGAAGAATAAAACAGCTCTCTCCTTTGCCCAAAACCACCACAATACCAGTATCATTCTGTTCAATAAGCTGGACTGGGGGGTAAATAAATATTTCAGCAGTAATGGTCTCCACACATCCACTCACCCCGAAACTAGAGGTGCAACACCCCCCACTGCTGCTGAGAACTCCTCCAGCCATGGGGACTGTATCCCCAATAAGTCTGTTGCGGCTTTACATAACCCCTGTTTCTTCACCCCCTTCTTTGACTTTCCCCCCATTTACCTTTACAACTATCCCTATATCCTCGCAAGCAGACACCAAGTCTCAGCAGGAAATGATAGCCATACTTATTTCTCCTTTAAAATGTCATGGATGGACAAGCAAACTTAGACTGTATGTGTTATACTTCAATGTCAATGGTTTAACTGAGCCAGTAAAGAGAGCTCAGATATTTGGGGAGTGTAAAAGACATAACGCTAAGATTATTATGATCCAAGAATCAGGGGCGTAAGTACCGGGGGAGAGGGGGTGCAACTGGGCCAGGGCCCGCACCCCCGCAGGGCCCCCCCAGCAGTCTTGTGCCGCTGCAACTGGCTGGAATCGGCTGCAGCGGCGCGTCAATCACACGGACTAGGGTGGGGAGGGTCCTGGCCGCACGGCCCGCACCAGGGCCCGCCCCCACCTAGTTCCGTTACTGCCAAGAATCACATTTCAAGGAAAACCACTTACCTAAATTGAATGTTCAATCATTTCCATATATTTACATGAGAAATAATCCCTCAAAGAAAGCTCTTGGGGTGATTACTCTAATCCACAAAGATCTCCCCTTTCATTTCATCAATTCTAAAGAAGACGGGGAAGGGAGATATGTTATAGTGAAATGTAAAATTGCTGCTCAGTTGTGTACCTTGGCAAATCTATATGTCCCCAAGTTTTGTATAAAAGAAATTTCTTGAAAATATTAGAGGATTTTAGCAAAGGGTTAATCATAATGGGAGGTGATTTTAACCTCACTATGAATCCTGCCACAGACTCATCCACCAATAGAAGTAACATATCTGAAGTAGGCCTCAAAGAAGGGAAACAAATGTTTAAGGAAACACACTCAATAGATATTTGGAAAATACTCCATCCCACACAAAGAGACTACACACATTTTTCTAAAACACATAGGGGCAGATTTATCAAATTCAAATTTTTGAAGGCCACTTCGACAAACTAATTTTGAAAATTCGATCGAATCTAATGATTCGAATAATTCTAATAAAATTATATTCGAAGATTCAACCGGCGAATTACTTGCCCTTTAATTTTTTATTTGACTGCCTAGTTTGCCAAATTAAACCCACCGAATTGGTTTTAACAATTTTTGATCAAATAAAAAATAGAATTTACTATTCGATCGTTCGTTCGATCAATCGAATTGCGGTAACATTTTAATTCACTTAAAAATTTTTTAATTCCCTCAAAATTCAATGGTTCAATTTGAGAGTTTTTTTAACCCTCGAATTTGAACCTTAATAAATCTGCCCCAAAATGTTTATTCAAGAATCGATTGTATTTTTGGATCACAACATTGGTTTTATCATGCTGAAATTAAACCATCTCTCATTTCTGACCACTCACCAATTACTATAGAATTCACACTTCCAAAAACATCAAAACAGGAGTTTACTTGGAGACTCAATGACTTCCTCTTACATACTGAACATAGAAGGAGAGATATTCAAGGCTGGATCAAACAAACAGTTCAAATAAATAGATCCCCTGAGATCTCCTCAGCCTCTCTGTGGGAGACACTAAAATGTGTATTAAGAGGTAATTTAATAGCAATGGGCAGCAACCTAAAAAAAAAAGAAGTTAATATACTGATCAAAGATATTTCAGTTCACAAAAGCACAAAGCTTCATTAACCAGTGAACTGCTCAACTCCCTAGAGAGCAAACGAGTACAATTGAAATCAATACTAGACTCAAAAACACTGAAAGCTTACCTGAGTAGCAAACAAAAATACTATGAGCTTAACGATAAATGTGCAAAACATTTCACGAGAATACTTAAAAAAATACAACCCCAATCACACATCATGTCAATTAAGGATAAGCACTAGCTTCTCCATCAAAGGACCTGATAGATCAATTTATAGCTTAGGTAAAACTGCCAAAACTTACCCCCAAACAAGCTCAGCTTTTAAACGCTGAATTTAACTAGAAAGGAATTGAAGACTGCATACTGTCTTTGAAAAATGGGAAAAGCCTGGGACCTGATGGCTTCACAGCTCCTTTCTATAAAACATTTAAGGAGGACCTAATCCCAATTTTACTAGACTACTATAATGACAAATCAGATCTTAGACACTTTCATCCCCAGGCTCAAGAAGCCCACATTACATTAATCCAAAAACCAGACAAGGACCCGTAACAATGCTCCAGTTACAGGCCCATCTCCTTAATCAATATTGACATGAAAATCTATGCTAAAATATTAGGAAACAGAATAAAACAATACTTAACTTACCTGATTCATCCTGACCAAGCAGGCTTTGTACCTGGAAGGGAAGGATAATACAGCTAATGTGATCTCCTTAATCTATCATGTTAAAAACAAAGGAATACCGATTCGCATACTCACCACGCATGCCGAAAAGGCATTCGACAGGGTATATTGGTCATTTCTGGAAAGGACACTCCCTGGTTTCGGGCTGGGAGTAAAAACCAGACAAAGGATTATGGCTCTATACACAAATCCAACTGCTTAAATTAAAGTTAATGGAATTCTCTCTCCCAAGATACAGATTTTAAATGGGACCAGACATGGGTGCCCCTTCTTGCCGATCCTTTTTGTCATGGTAATGGAGACTCTACTAGCCCATATCAGGGCCCCTTGGTAGCTGGATCAGAGTACAATGATGGCTTATAATGATAATTACCTCCCTCTCCTGAAAGCACTCCAGAAACTCCTAGAGAAATGGGGAAACTACAACTATCATGGATGGGAAGAGTCCAGGCCATAAAGATGGTTATCCTATCAAAACGTTTATTTATTTTCCAGGTCCTCCCTATAATTATACCTCAATCCTTTTTCTCATCTATTAAATCCATGATCTCCCAGTTTGTATGGAAAGGGAAAAATCCCAGATTGAAACACAATTTATTAATCCTCCCTAAAGATAGAGGTGGGCTAGGGCTACCTGACCAATACCTATATTATCTATCAGTTCATTTGGTGCGTATACATACGTGGACTTTGGGGAAAGATAAGAAGAGAATTGCCCTTGACAAACTTTGGGGTTAATTCTCATCTTTGGCAAGTGCATCCGCTACTTGTAGGTTCTTTTTCTGCTTGAATTAACACATTTGTGGTATGTATTTTCAATTTATAAATTTGTATATATCTGTATATTATTTGTAAACAATGTTAGAAATTTCTGTGTACACTGATTGAAAATAATATAAAAATAATATAAAGTACATATATAAATTACATACCACTGTGTTTTTGCTGTTCTTTGAGTGTGCAAGCCCAATATTTATAAAACTGTTTGTATTCAATGCTACATGGGAAGCATGTGTAGTTTTGCACCTCTTCTTTAAACTTTAAATTGTTGGAATGCCCTCCATTTATCTATATTGTTGGAAAAATAAGAAGGCTTGCAGCATATTGGAACAACCCTTTTTCTCCTTTCTGATAGAAAACAGATAACTCCCACCTTAAAGAAGCCCTTGCTCACCCCCTGATTAGAGCTACCTTAAAGATTTGGCAAAAGAACAGAGAAATGTACAACTGAATCATCATATCTACTTCAAACACTGTTAAAGAACCCTTATTTGAGGGAAACAGGTGCTCTCAACAGATGGGCTGTTTGGAAAGGGAGAGAAACGAGAATGAGTGATTTTATTAAAAATAACAAAATAAATGCCTTAGCAGAGCTTCAGAAACGGTGGGGATCACATCCCAGAGATATCTGGAACTATAACCACTTACACGACTTTTTTGCAGTCTAGAAAAACGAACAACTGGTCCAGACAGAGTATGCCATGGGAACAGGTTCCACATCCACATCAGAAAATGTTAAAATGCTGTCATTCTCATACAAATTATTATTAAAATATTATTAAAATGCCCTTCATGCCTTTTGCACAGCCTGGGAAAAAGAATTAAAGGGAAACATACCACCCTCTGCCCCCTCTTTTATATGCAATTAGCATTGAGCCACAAGCTGCTGTTATTAGAAATTCTAAGGACATTTCAGGGATTATCATACAAATTTCCACATTCAAAGGCTTAAATTTTCTCATTGCGAATAGTTTTTACGTTACTGACTTATATTACATTCCCCTATTTGTCTGCAAAGGAGTAGTGCAGGACTATGCCTGCCAGGAACGTGCCAGGACTGGATTTATACAGGTTTCCCAGGGTAGTGGATCATGCTATGTAAATGCATATTTGTACTATGACTAGTTACTTTGCCTTTAATCTGCACTTTCCTTATTATAAAGTTGACACTGATATACAGCAAGTATTGATATATCAACAAGTGTTTGTTGTTCCTAATGGGGTCACCCATAGGTGTATTCCCACATCCCTTTAGGTGGAGGAAATGCCAGGAGAAGAAATTACCCTTTCACCTTGAAAAGGGTACAGGTACTTGATCAGATGATACAACTTTGGCACCAGGTGGGTGGCCAAGAGGGTGTTACACTGGTCTTGAAAAGGGGCTGAGTACCCTTAAGATCCAGCTATCATGGAAAGAAGATGGTCTAAAAATCTATTAGTATAGAGTTTTTTTAAGCAGACCTACAACAATATCTACCCAGTGTGGGATCTTCTTCTTGTTTTAATGTCTTTAAGCTTTTATTTTCTCTTGACAGGTCCTAATGGTTTTGAGGCAAGTTCTGAGATTCCAGATTAATGAGCCAATTATTTTGCCTTCTTTTGATGTTGTCAGGATAAAACACCCTTTCTGCCCATGTCTGCTCCTATGGGGATGTAGAAAAGCTCTATCTTAATTTCTGAAAAAGCTGAGTAATAGTGATGGGTGAATCTGGGGCATTTCGCTTCATCTAATTTTTTTGAGAAACACTGCCGTATCGTTTTGTTCTCGGACGTCCATTTTTAGATACCGGTGCACATTTCTAGGTTTATAGGTTGACCCTGATTCCATTTGTAACCCCATTGGTCTTAAAGTCATATAAGAGAGTTTCTACTCTTAAATCATTAGTTTAGCTAGTTTTGAAACACAAAACAGAATGGTTCATAAGCAAATGTGTATCGCATGATGGCTCAGTGAGTTATATAGACTATTCTTTTTCTTATAGAGGGCCCTATTAAATTTTAGATCTATTGTGTATCTCATATTAAGCTGTGACATATGGAAGATAAATCAAGCATGAAAGTTACTTCATTCCCATATTCTGATAGTCAGGTAATATATAGGTGTATGTTTTTTTAAGGGATTCTCTTATATCTGTACTTCTCCAACTATAAATTAGTGGGTTAATCAATGGGGTTGCTACAGTGTACAACAAAGAGAGAATTTTGCTTATGGTCTGTGATTGGTTTCCAGGGGGAACAACATAAACATTAATCAGAGTCCCATAAAATAAGGAGACCACTGCCAAGTGGGAGCTACAGGTGGAGAAGGCTTTTTGTCTCCCAGTATTGGACACTATCTTTAGGATTGCATGGGCAATACACATATATGATACAGTGATGAATATTAAGGGGAACAGAACCACAAGCACACAGAGTAAAATTGTATCAATTTGTACAGAGAGAGTATCTGAGCAAGAAAGTGCTAGAAAAGGAAATAAATCACAGAAGAAATTATTCATTTTATGTTGGTTGCATAATTGGAGGGAACCTATCATGTTTGCAAAAATCAGTTCAGCGTTAAGTGTGAGTAGCCATGACACAGAAATAACTTGTACACATACCCGGTGGGACATTATAGAAGTGTAACGCAGTGGGATGCAGATGGCCACATATCTGTCATAGGACATTACTGCTAGAAGTAAACACTCAAAAACTTCTAAACTCCCCATAAAATACATTTGTGTTATACAGCCAAAAAATGACATTGTGGCTCCTTCATTTATTATGGTTTGGAGCAGGGTAGGTACAATATCCGTGGACTCCAGAAGATCACATAAGGACAGTTGCTGGAGAAAGAAGTACATGGGGGACTGGAGACTCCGGCTGGATGACACCAACACTATGATGAGGACGTTCTCCCAAATTATCATAAAGTAAATCAGAAGAAAAAGAGAGAACAGGGGAATCTTGAAGTTGTGGAGATTCTGAAATCCCAATGTCTGGTTCTTCTCATTCATTGTCTGGAGGGAACCTAAACATAATGTATATGTTATTCATCAAAATGCCAGATTTTCCCAGCATCAGTTCAAATAAAACTCATTTAGTGGAATGTAATATACGTCGGTAACGCAAAGATTATTCACAATGTGAAAAGTTAAGCCTTTGTGTGAAGAAATTTTGCTTTGCACGAATGCATTATAACTTTTGTGAACCCCGAAACTGTTTAGCGACCACTTCCGCCAGAGGAAGGCCGCTTGCGAATTTTACACTTTGCGCTAATGTGCTGTCAATGTAATAAAACTTGATAATAACCGTTTAAGGAACAATATGTGGATTTTTACTCTTATTGGTGCGCAATGTTTTGCTCTTAGCAACGTTAATTACATTCCCCCGAGTGAGATTTGTATCCCCCACATTTTTGTTTTTCATTAAAACCATTGTTAAGGCTTTTAGGAATTTCTGGTGAAATGGACTCCTGCAACGTGGTTTATTAGACCTATTGTTATATCTGCAGTGACTGCTTTAAATACATTTGAGTTTATAGATATAACCCTAACCCTAAGAATCCTTCCCTTTTCTTGCTGGAAATCCAGCAATTTTAAATATTTATAATTCTAAAGAGATGATATTCATCTTTCATCTCTTATGTTTCTTAGTTAATCCCTGTCCATTCAATAACTTACAATCAATACTAAATTCTTCTTGGAAAGAAAAAATTCAATGCACAAAATGCTAGATGTTGACATATTCCCTTGCTTCAAATGTAACCAGCCACAACTTCATGTTTATAAAGAATTTGTATCTTCTAGCTGATTCAGAGTAAGGTGAAACTATCCCAGTTTATAATACAATGTATTCATTACTTTATTATTACTATAATTACTATTACTATCATTATATTATTGCAATTATATTTTATATTAATGTAAATTGCATTTCTAATAATGCACTTATTGTTTTTATTTATTTCAATGACCCCTTGTTTGTTAATACTAACATTATATATTTATATATAGTAATCAT